>CM077464.1:15663648-15675576 GCA_039654755.1 Calcarius lapponicus | reverse complement strand
ATCCAAAGAAGTGCTTAACTGTGACTATTAAGTCCCAAAGGATTTATCAGAGTTTACTTTCCTCTGACTTCTAGGAGAGACTTCAACTGAAGTCCATTAAGCAAATTAAAAAGCAGAAGGAAAATAAACACAGATTAATGGAGGTAGGAATTTTATGAAGAAAAGGAAAGAGACAGACCTTGTGACAAAGCTCCTGGCCTGCTATGCAGGTTTTAAGGCCCCCAGACCTTATAAATGGAGGAGATTATTCCCTTCACGTTGCCCTGCTGGTAGCCATAAAGAGAGTTAATAGAATTTTTTTTCCCCCCACTGAGAAGTCCTGTAGAAACTCAAGTAATAATATAATCCATATAATGTTTCAGTTCAGTGCGTGACATGCAGCTATTTGTTCCTTTGTTTCCAGGCAGGGAATCAGGCTGTAAATCTTGTAGTGACACAGATACTGTAACTGGCTCTGTGTCATTTTATCTCCTGTTGAAACTAAAGCCCATCTGAGCAGCTTCCCACACAATTAGGGATTTGCCCGTCTGAATAATTAGGCAGGATTTCTTTATTTATTACTTTGATATAATGATTAATATTTAATCCACAGGAGATTTTACCAATATGTTTGAAACCTCATTTTGCTTGCTAAAAGGTACTTTGAGAACAAGAAGATGAGCAAATAATATCATCATGGAGCCTTGTTATTATCTTTAGATAGTTTACGTCAAAGCAAATGGTCCCATAAAGGGGAAGTTCCTTTTGCTGCTCCTTTTCTAGGTGATTTTCTAACTCTCATTAAGTTTGTTAGCGCTCATGGCCAAAAATGAAGAGATAGTGGAATAGTAAAACAAGAGTAAATTAACTTCCCCCATGGTGTGTGGACAGGCCCTCATATTGGCTGCGTGGTGGTACCAGCCCTTGGGGAAAGTGTGGCTTTCATTGGCTCAGCTGGAGATGTGACACACCAGGAGCAAGCCCTGACCACTCTGGGATGTACAGGAAACCTCTTTGGATTCTCACCATAAACCTGAGGAAAATGGGACATGTTCCGACTTCTTTTTATTCCTTTGACCTTCTTGCTAATTGTCTTTGCAACATGTAACCCAGTACCATGTGTAATTAATCTCTTGCCTCTGCTCCTCAACTTGTCTGTGTGACAGTTCTTGGTTTGACACTTATTCACAGGCAATTCCATGTAGAAATTAAAACATTTTGAACACAAATTTACTTGAGTTTTGTTATGGGAGGCACTGGAAACTGATCTGATGTTATTCTAAGTGAGAAAGGAATACTTGCCTCTGTAAATAGTCTGTAATATGACCATACAATATAAAATATACCCCTATTTTAGCTGCTTGTTAAGGCACCGATTTGAAGCCTTCTCTCAGACAAACCTCCTGGACACGTGGGGTGTGATTCACTGTGTGTGCAGGTGGTTGTGTAAAAGGCAAAGGCTGCATGCACACCATGGGTTAGTGAGTTTAGGTGTGGCTTCCCAACAGCAATGGGTTCAGTGCACGTCACAGCTCCTGCACAAAGGCTGATTGCACCAGGGGAAGAGGCCGAGATGTCTGAGCAGCCAAGCATGTAGCCCTTCCCTTAGTGGGTCACATTTGTCAGCTTTCCAGTTCCCATGGAACCCCCGACCTCTCAAGTACTGATATCAGAAAGCTGCCAAATGGCAGTGCCTGAAGCTCTGTGCTTTCCATGTCTGCAGTGATAAAACCTGTTTGTGTCCAGCACAGCCCCTGTGTGCGTGCGTGCCTCTGTGCACACCCTGACAGACAGCAGGAGCATCCCGGGGTCACCTGAGCCAGCCCTGCCCACTCCCTGCTGAGGAGCTGGCCCTGGATGTCTGACTCTGCTTTACTGCCTTCTTACGCCTCATTTTACCTTTTGCCCTGGGATCCCAGGGTGTGGGGACCAGGAGCCCTGCAGGAATAGAGTGTCCCCCTGGCCAAAGGAGTTCAGTCAGTGTGAGCTGGCTCAGGTGCTCCAGGAAGAGAGGCTGGAAGGTACAGGGGCCTGTCTGCCCACACCCTCTCCTTATGGGCCAAAGCTGTCCCCATGGATGGCAGCTGTGACACAGCTGAGTGCCTTCTGCTCCCATCCAGCCTTTTAAGAGAGCACTGTCAGGAAGACAGCTCTGAGCGTTGTGGCAGTGCTGAGCATGGCATCTTCCAGCTCAGCAGCCACTTGTGCTGCACTGCCTGTGTGAGCACAGCCCTTCAGGTAACTGCTGCAGGATGGCTTCAGGGCTACCACAGCACCTGACCCCCGCCTCCAGGGGCACCACAGCACCTGACCCCCCCTTCCAGGGGCACCACAGCCCTGCTCCTCCAGAGCCAGCCCCTTCTGCTCTGCCTAACTTCACCTCCTGGCTGTGTGGGCATTCAGGGTCCAACCCGGGCAGCTCAATGTCTGTGCCCACAAAAAGGTGGGGGTGATGGATGGCTGGGTCCACTTCCTCTTTCAGTCTGTGCAGGGTGAGGGTACCCACTGACTCCTGAGGCTGGGGAGTGAGGCATCATGGCAATGCCAGAGACACTTCTTCTCTGTGGGCACTATCACTGCCCACAAAGGTTCTCTGGAGTTTCACCTTGAACCTCTAGACAAGCTGCTTTCCCTTGCCCCATATCCATCATTTCCTCTCCTGGGATACTAGTGAAACCAGGGCTTCCTGGGGGTTTTGAATGTGGATGGAAGATAAGCACTCCTGATTTGTGTGGGTTGTGATGTGGGGCTGGATGAGATTAATGCATCCTGCTGGTTGTGGAATTAGTAGTTGGGAAAGTGATCACTCAAGGCTGTACTGCTTCCAGGCAAATCCACCTCTTGGCTTGGGATCTGCCATCAGTGTGGAGCTCCCAGGAAGGCTTGGGAAGGGCTTTGTTGTGTCTGACCAGCAGATATGCTGCTGTAAGGGAAAACTGAATGTCTGGAGGGTGCTGGCAATGGACCTCCCATTCATGATCTGATTCTGTCTATCCTCTTTCTGGATAGACAAAAAATCTCTTTATTTATGCCTTTTTGGTTTTTGTTTGGGTTTTTTGTTTTGTTTGTTTGTTTGTTTTGGTTTGGTTGTTTGGTTTTGGTTGGTTTTTTTTTTTTTTTTTTTTTTTTTTTTTTTTTTTTCCCCACAGCAGAATGCAGGAAGGGATTGAAATATCAAAAGCAAAAGTGGGTCTGTCTCCCATTTTCTCCCCTCCTTCCATCTCTCTCATGTGTGATTATAGAGGCAAGGGCACCAGGATTTACAGGAAAACATTCATCTATGGTTGCTGCTGACCATGCAGAAGCAGATGAGGGTGCTTGCCTTTAAGTCCATGAAGCTGAAGGCAGCCTTGCAATGGGGAGAAAGAGCAGCATCCATCCCCACAACAATGCCTGGGGCTGCTCGAGTGAATTCTGCCCCAGGCTGGTGTCATGCTCGGGACTGTGCTTCTCTCCATGCACATCTGCTGCTCAGTAATGCAGCTGAAGACATTACCTGTGTCAAAAGAGTTGTGAGAAACCCACAAGGACTGAATGCCTGGTGAGAGGCTTCGGGGATGGCTCCTTTGGCAGGGCTCACCTGGGTTCCTGAGGGGACGCGGCTGCTCTTTGCTGCACGGTCCCACAAAGGCAGCCCAGCCACTCTGGCGAGGAGCAACCACAGCTGCAGGGCTGGGCAAATGTGGGGGAATGAGCAGACCGACTTCCACTGCTTCGGTCTTTGCAGAACATCTCACAGGAGAGACTAGGGAGGAAGGTGGAGAGAAAAGCTGTTACAGAAAGATATCTCAGGTGAAAAATAAATGTCCAATCAACAGCACATCAGCTAGTAGGCTAGCCCTTGAAGATTTCAGTCTTAGGCTTTCCAAGTCCTTCAAAGAGTTCCTTTCCAAACTTTTTGCAATCTCTTATCTTAGCTAGAAGCACCTTGCAGGGAAGCAAAATGTTCCCAGAACCTCCGACACCATTAACCAATGAAATACCCTGATGAATCTGCATAACAGAATGTGTTTGTTTCAGACATGAACCGTGCCTGGGACTCTGGGCTGCTGCAACCTAGGAAGACAGTGAAGGCACAGTATCCAACAAGCTGAGAAAATTAAAATGGGGTGAGAAGACAATTCCAATGATCATATAAATGTGTGGTTGTCTGAAGTCTCGAGGCATTTTGTGCAAGAACAGTGGTGTTAGCCACTGAAACCTGAACACGTTCCAAGTTGGGGGACAAGATTCTGCCTTCAGATTCCCCCTCCCCACCATTGCAGTTGACTCATAACCAGGTTTGTGTCCTGTGGCAGGACCGCTGGAGCCTGGCTCACTGTAAGAGCCGCCTTGTTGCTGTGCTGGGGTGAGGTAAGTCATTTGTCAGCACACATGGCCGGTGGGCTCAGGCCCCGTGGTGAGCCCTGCACAGACTCTGCACACTCAGCATACTGCTCAGTGCTGCTGTCCCAGCACAGCAGGCACCCCTGCAGTGGCAGGACCTGCCATTTCAATTCATTGCTCCTGGCCAGAGCTTAGAGACAGCCCAGGGGTACCAAGGGACACAACTGCTGTCACTGATGTCCAGGGAGTGTTGGAGGGTCTGCAAGTCCTTCTCCAGGACTAGGGACAGGAGGTGCCTCATTGGGAGTGGGCCACTATAAAAACAGCCTGCTTGTAATGGGTATGAATGGCATCAATCTAATACCTGAACAGTGTCTCTTTGCCTCTCCTGTCCTCAGGAAAGGCTGGACAGTGCATGGCAAGGGAGATGTGTCTGAGCAGGGGAAGGACTGACCTGTGAGCAAGTCCTGGCTCTGCTGCACTGCCAGGAGCTGCCTCTGCTGCAAGGGAAGAGCTTCCCCCCCCTGCACTGTGCTCCTCAGCCCGTGCTTGCAAACCCAAAGCATTCCACAGGGTCTAAAATAACTTTAACAATATAGTTTGGGTTTTTTTTAATGAACTTGATTTTCCATTTTCACATGTGATTTAGGGTTCAGCTTCAAAAGATTTTCCCCAGGGTCTCTTTTGTGTGTATTGGAATGGGGCATGTGGGTGAGGGTCAGGAGCTGGGTAGATAGCAATGCCCTTGGACACAGACAGTTTATCTGGAATTTTCAAAGACACTGAAAAAGGGAAAACCTCAAAAACTGATTAAAATCTGTGCAAGCTTTCCAATGCCTCATATTTATGTATTTGTAATAAAAACACAACAAAACACAGCCCAGAATCTTGCCAGGTAAAACTTATATCTGCTCAGCAGTGTAAGCTTTCCCTGTGGGAGTTTAAAGTGCTGCACAAACACAAAATTTTCTCCTCCATGGAAATGCCACAGTGCCATGGAAGAAGATGTCTGGTGTGGAAATGTCGGCAACTCACAGCTGGGAGAATTCAAGGCAGGGACAGAGAGGGTTAAAGAGAGCAAGGGTGGTGGAAGTGGCTGCCACCACAGATGAGCATTAGCTCTGTCTGTTGTTTTCTTTGAATGCTTGGGAAAGTACAAAATTACAAAGGAGTATTTTTTTGATTATGCTGTGGTGGCTGTTCTTATGTTTAAAAGGAGTAAAGAGAAAAAAAATCAGAGCAACATATTTCTTGCCAGTAGATGGGGGCTGAATCAAAATCTTACCTTCTAACACTGCTGACCTTTGAAATCCAAGACTGGGTGTAGAGATGTATGCCAAGAACAGACATTTTAAATCTTCACCAAAAACATTTTGTTCAGATTAAAATGCCAGTTCCTAACAGAAAATATACTTTAATCTTTGGGAGATTCTATTTGTTCATGTTCTAAGAAAAGTCTGGGATAATTTTCTGTACAATACCAGGAATTAAGTCCAAAATTTTGATCTGTGACTTAGTTGCAGATTTGGTGTGCATTATGGAGATGGTGAATATCTCAAATAGTTGAATGGTAGCTGGAGTTGTGCAGCAGGTATGGAAACACAGGGGAACTGTGTTCACTTCTAGATGTGATTAGCCAGGTCCCCTAAAAGCTCTGGTAACTTCTTCAGCAAAATATGCTGCTGACTCACAGCAGAGCTCTGACTGCACAGGGCAGCTGCCTTGTGTAAGGTGTGACAGAGAGCCTGTCTCTTCCCTTTCATTTAGGGCAAAAACCTAGGTGTCCAGTTTAACTTTTATTTGGAAACTAAGTGTGGAACTTCCTTTCAACCACATCCATCTGAAATCCCAAGGAAGGCATAAAGTATGTTTCCTTTGTTTTCTTGATGAAAGCACTTTTTCCATTTATTTCTACGTGGCAGCATTGCAGAGGAAATGTGATAATCCTTATGAAAAAGCACTCTACCCCAGCCTGCAGGCCCTCTGGCTACAGGACACTGCAGGTGATCTGTCACACTGTCACATCTGAGCTCTGTAAGTGCTCCAGGACCTTGCCAGCACTCAGGGGCAGCAGGGATCATGAGATCATCTATAGGCGCATTCTCGAGGAACAAGAAACCTCCTACCAAGATAGATACAAATTAAATAGAGGGCCTGATCCTGTTTCCCCATGAATTTAAAGGAAGTGTTAGCACTGATTTTAACAGCAAACAGGACTGACCCTATAGTGTATGTCATCAAACAGCTCTGGACTGCTTGAGAAAATTTCAACGCTTCCATTATACGCCCAATCTTTCAAACTGGACATAAACATACACTTGGCAGAAATCTCAAGATACAAGTAAATTAGGAGAATTGTTTTTAACATTTTTTCCAGTCACAAAGAAAAAAGAGAGAGAAAGAAAGGATTCTTCTGGGATGTTTTTAAGTTACTGCTTCTATGTGACAGCATTGAGCATCTTTGCACTACCCCACCTTAAAAAATTCATTCATTCATTCTCAGAGGTAAAAAACCCTCTAAAATAATTTAATTAATTAATGCTGCAATTACTATTTTTAGGTGCAAGGAAGGTAGGTGACACCAGGGTTTCAGCCAATGTGAAGAAACTGCTGCTAGAACAGGAGTGGTTGCTTGGCTGATGTGTGGCTTGTGGTTCATGAGAGCTTGGGAGCAGGGGCTATTTGTGTCCAGAGCTTCCAGCTGATGCCAGGGCTGGGAGCAAGGTAGCTGGGGCTGCTGGAATCCGTGTTATGTACCAGCCCAAAACCCAGATGTGTGTCCAGCCAGCCATCCTTACAGTGTAGCTGTAATTTTCTGAAAAGCTGTTTGAGACCAAAATATCTGTGTATCTTCTACAGGGACTTAAAAGTGTTGGCATGACATCCATGAGGTGAGAGAGGAGAGCTGGTCCTCTGCTCCATGATTTCCAGCCCCACACTCTCAGGTCCAGTGAAAAAAGCTGGGATGCCAGATCCATCTGGGCAGTGAAAGCAGGAGATACCCTGGAGCCCCAATATCTCCTTGCCAAAGGGACCACTGCAAACTCAGTTTCTCAGTTTATTTTGCTGTTTGCAAAAGGCCATTTCCTTTTTCCAACCAAAGTATGTTGCCAGATTTTTGGAATCTGCAGGTTACCTTTATTAGAAGAAGAAACTGAAAATGAATATAGTTATTTCCTCAGTGCAATCCCCTTTCTTTACAGCCTTACAGAGAGTGCACTGGGCACAGGATGGCTCATGCTACCAGGGACAATTATTAATTGCTCCCACTCCAAAATGAAATTTCTTATGGTGCCCTCCCAAACTGTTCCTTGTGTCGAAGTCACTCTGTGTGGTCTGGCATGCCAGCTGCCAGCCTGTCCCTTCTCTGCATCTGTTTTTGGGCTCCCTGCACCCCTCCTTTGCACACCCAGGCACACACCCACCATCCCTGCTCCCCTGTGGGTCCAGGCCAGGGTCAGGTACTTGCCATCAGCTGCAGAGCAGCTCCTCTCCAGGCTGTGCTCCCTGCCTGCTGCAGTCCTGCTGTTACAGCTACTGATCCTGGAGCTTACATAAAGAAACACAATTGTTTATACACAGATCCTGAGGGAGAGACTGGCAGCTTCATTGTAATTTAATCTAAACCAGGATAAGACAGTAAATATTGTTGTGTTTTCATAAGGATGAAAAAGGGTGAATAAAGCAGAAGATGCTGAGGAAAGAAACACCTGTGTAATTCACAAGGAGAGGAAATACTGAAAAAGAACAAAGTTTTACTATTATACCACCTTCACTGAAAAAAATAATATTGTTACAGAGACTGGGGAATCTGTTTAATCCTTTCAAAGAGTTTGATCTCCAAACCATCACCCATATTCATGACCTGTGGTCCTGTAACAGCAATGTTAAACCTGGTCCCATGCACTCAGCTGTGTGTGCAGCCAGTCCAGCACAAAATTATCATTTCTGCTCAGCACTGCTATCTGTGAGACTGGGATATCTCTCTGGGACTGGGAGTTCAAAAAGATCAAGAAATGATGTGATTACAAAGCATAAATATCATCATGTGCAGAAATTCTAGGCACAGCAGAGCTCTTTATTGCAAGGGAGAAAAGCATAACAAGAACCAAAAGCTGAGGCTTAACTCCAGGCAAATTCAATGAGAAATTTGTTATAAGCTTCTAATCAGTGTCAAGAGATTAACAACCAGAATAAAAAATGGACACCTGACAGCTGAGGGATGGGGAAGTCTCAAGGGCCCCATGGTTCAGTTTTTTAATCTAACTTGCATGGCAGTGGGAAGTATCCTTCATGTTTTAGATCCCAGACATTGTAATTGGATTTCCAAGGTTATTAGATAGTGGGTGGTGTGGGTTTACTGCAAAATCCATTGAACCTGGCCTTCTTTTCCTGGGTATCAATGCCTTGCTGAAAATGTAGACTTTCTAATAGTAAAGGGTGTGCCACCATGTGTATCTTAAAAGGTATTTGAAAGCCACATTTGGCCTTCAGCGAGGAAAAGATGATCTAATGGACTCCTCTTGGCCTGATGTCTATGAATCCTTTCACAGTTTCCCAGGACACTCTGTGTTTGCTCATGAGCTCCTGCAGCAGCAGTGGGGCAGGGGCTGTGGCTCCTGCAGGGATCGTTATCCCTGTCTTGCAGCCCATCCCTCTCTCCTGCCCCAGGGGCTGATTCCCACTGGCTGGACCATGTCCTGGCTGCCTCCAGCTGAGACACCCCTGGGCTGGTGAAACTGGGCTTGCTGCAAACCATGTCATGAAAATTACTTGGGATTCGTGCCAAATTCATTTCTCCCTCAAGGCCAGGGGACACTTTTTATCCTGAACTCCTTCTTTCCACATGCTGCTCTTTTTTAAAATGTTCTGGACTGATGTCATCCATGCTGGTCTCAGCTAGAGGAGTAATCTTCATGGAAACTTTGAACAAAATCCCCTCAGCATATTTCAAATGGGACAGTGGTAAAATAGACTTTTATAATTGTTAAAACTATAATAAGTTCTTTTGGCAATGCCACAAGAAAATAGATGATGTTGAAAAATTAGCAATAAAACAGCTTTTTTTTGGGGGGGGGGGGGGGGGGGGAGTTGTACTGTGCTTGGTTGAAGGAATTAAAAAAATAACCACATGAGATCTACCGTGTCCTGGGATCTGCTCTAACCTTTAAGACAAAGAAATTCAACTCATAAGCAGCATTGCTGTATAGTTTTACTGGATTTCACACAAGACAGCAGCTCTGTGGTGGCTGTTTGGATCATTTTCATGAAGCAGTTTGTAAATGAAATAATAATCAAACACACTTCTACAAGAATGTGCAAACCACAAAAAAAAATTCAAAGTCCCGAGCACCAACCTCATTCTCTGCATCACTTAATGTTAGGCTACAAGAAAACCTACGTGGACAAGAGTAAACAGAATTTATGGGTGAGCTTGTCAGAAAATCTGGATGATTTTTTGCTCTCATCTGTACAGTCTATTCTGGTACCATGTGCTAACCAGATCCCTTTGTAAACATACTGACCTTGTAGTGCACACTGGTACTAGTTAAGTAACAGTCCCATGGAAGACATAACTAGCCTCATTCACAAAATTCACAGATAATTTTGTTCTTTAAAACAGCAAAATATAATGTGGACAAAGAAGAAAAAACCAGAATGTTTGTGCCATAATTGAAGTCCACAATTAAAATAACAAAGCAAAGGGCAAAATGTGGTGCTGTTGCAGCACATGTCCTAGCAGCAGTGAACATGGCACTTTCAGTTTTATGGTTGAATCCCTAACAGCCAATTGTTTGTTGGAAGAACTACTGTATAGAGCTTAAAATGTTCTAGTAATGACTTCATATTAGTGTTTTCTGACTATTAGAAATTTCATTGTGCTGCTCCATGTTGGCAATATTTTGCATTTAAGTTCCACTACTGTGAATTTTGCTTGTGTTTTACTAAAGGACAGTATAACACAGACCCTCGGGGGGGAATTCCATTCCCCTTATTAAAAAATTGTGGCTATTTTATTTTCCTTATCTCTGCCATCCATTTCCTTTTGATTCTCAATGCATTGCTGAAAATCGCTAAGACATTTCCTTGTCTGCTTTACTTTGGACCCTTTTAATGAAAGCTCCTACATAATCAAAGTCACAGGATTCATTTGATGAAGTGAACTGGTTTTGCTGAAGGGTCAGAGTTGAAGATTTAGCATTTCATAAAAGCAAAAGATCTAAAGGCAGGAGAAATGGACAACAGTTTTTACAAGATATCAGATAAACATCCAGTAAGAGAGAATGCAATTCAGCTCTTACAAAGCAGAATGGCTCAGTGTGATCCGTTTTAACTACAACCAGGTGATTGGAGCCAGCCTGCCTGCAGAAAAGTGAACCTTGCTTCCTTTGCTTCATTAGTCTGTTTTCTGTGGCGTGATGTCATGGCCAGGAGGTATTTTGTACTCACCAATGCAGGGCTGACAAGGAGTGGTGTAACATAAGAGAGAGAAAAACATGAGAGCAAAAGCATTCCCTTGTTCCCTTGCTTGTAGATACTACTTGGGCTGCTGCTCAGCAGGCAGCAGTAGCTCAGACTGACCCTGAGAAACAATCATTGACTGTGTGCTTTCCTTCAGACCACAAAACTTGGATAGCCAAAGCTTCTCAAGAAATAAAAAGTTCTGGTAAATATCTGTGTAAAGTACATTTTTCTGACATTGCCAATGCAAATTATTTCAATATTGTCAAAACAAAAGCCTGTGTTTGGTTTGTCCCCTTGTAGTGTTGCTGTTGTTGTTTGGACCTACCATTCAGGTTCCTCATGTCTTCTGCTCTCATCTGAGGGCCAGACTCCTCACCAGGGTGTACATCAGCATGTGAGCCATGACCAGAGAGACCCCAGAGAGCTCCTCCTTGGAGGCGCTGCAAGAGCATGGGAAGAGATCTTCAGGAAGTGGCTTAAACCACCTCAGCATCAAGCAGGCTCAAGGCACACATCCCAATACAGGTTCAACATGCTGAAAAGTCTTCTTATTGAGAAGACTGAAATGAAATGGTTTGTGTTATATCCCTCCCAAACTCAAAGTGCTCACAGAACCACCTTTTTGGCCCTAAGACCACGGATGCTGTAAAGGGGCATGGTGCCTCTCTCTCACGAAGAGGTAGCTCAGAGAGCAGGAGGCAAGCAGTGGGGTCATCAGTGTCAGTCCTACACTTTTTCATGTTAATTACAGTGTACTTGTAGGCAGAGTTGAACATTCACAGTGGGGTTCAGCTCACCTTAAGCAGGTGCCTCTTGTCAGCTGTAGGAAGCACAGAGCTCCTTGTAGTTAACTCAGTGCATAAACACAGGCGGCAAGAGACACTGGAGACCAGGAAGTTTCCTCATGTGGCTTCCCAGTGTGGTGTCCAGCTGCAGGTCTGTTTGCATGGTCTCCATAGGTCCTGCATGGTGCCACCCAGACAGTGCAGATACCTCAATACCCTCCATCATCTCTGATGGCATTAGCTGGTCACATTTAGGCAACTGACCCAAACTCCCTTGGCCACGGCGGCTGATTCTCCATTGCCTGTAATAAGAGTTTAGATATATAGTGTTCAGACATCTGCATTTAACTCCCTCCATGTGGGTGGCTAAATC
>CM077464.1:15616148-15658648 GCA_039654755.1 Calcarius lapponicus | reverse complement strand
CAGCCCATGCAGCCATCTATCATCTTTAAGGCACCATTTGCTGAGAAACAACATCAAAGGCCTTTGTGTTCATAAACCTAAACCGGCTCTTTTTGAGAAGGACAACGGCATTTGAGCCTTGTGCAGACAGACTTGCTGTGCCGCCTCCCTCCTGCCCCTGTGCTCCCAGGCTGGTGACACCTTTCTTTCCCAGGATATGTATGGGGGAGCAGGGGATATTAAGGAATTAGGCTGGAAGCCAAAAGCGCTGCCCACTCTGTGTGCAAATCCTACAGCAGCCTCCTGGAGGACATGAAAGTTTCTTTCATTAGGAAAGACACTGAGGTTACACCAGAGGTACATTTGGCACCAGGATCAAAGGCCAGTCATGTATTTTAACACTTCATTGTGTTTACAGGTACAGCTACAAGCCACAGAGACAGAGAAAGGTGTGCCTTGTCCCCTCTGAGATTCACGGCAGGTTAACCCCTCCTGTTACTTGAAAGGGGACAAGCACACCCGAGTTCTCCTGACACCAAGAATCCTGCTCAAGCATAACTTTGCAAAGCAGGCACAGCATAAATCCCTCAGTCCTTCAGCCAAAGGAATCCAAATGGGGATAAAATGACAGAGAAGACTTCCAGTGGGAAGGGCAGTGCCCAAATGCTGGCTTGAGGAATCAAGTAGAAAGAAACACAAAAGTATCTTTTCCCCACTGCATTTCATCATCCCTGTATATTCAAGGGAAGCTGTATTTCTATTAATGTTTGCCTTGGAAAAATAGTAGGTTTTTTTTCCTCTAGATTGTCTGTGAAAACAGCAGAAGGCAGTTTTCTGGCTCCATTTCCAGTCCCGTGAAGGGATGGCGAGCTCTCTTCAAGACTACCAAGAAGGTATTTCCAGGAGATGTTTGTGACAGCCCAGCTGATGATCCATGGCTGGCACACTGCCCTGTGAGGCTCACAGCACAGGGAGGCTTCAGCTGGGGAGGCCTTACTTGGATTATGTTTAGGAAAGAGCACTTCTCGAGCTGGAGATGCTCATTCAGGAGCAATAAGCTATCTGGAGCATATCTAGAAGTTTTATTGGAGAGAGATTTGAGTCTAACAGCACTGCTTATTCTCTTAAAATGAAGAAAACATAACACAAGAAGAGCAAATCTGATGCTCATGTGGAAAGGGCAGAGAAGGGGCATTTCTTCTGCTCTGGCTCAGGGCAGCAGCCCATCTCCTGTGGTGAGGTCTCTTCCCTGCTCTCCTGAAGAACCTGGTGCTCACAGAATGTCCAGGGATCAGGGTGAGCACCGAGCCAGCAAGGATGGATGTACAGAGCCTCTGAACACTCCCCTGACATCCAGCAGTCCATAGCAAAGCTGCTTTTGACCATGACACAATTTTTTTTTACTGCCATGGCTACATTTTTGTTCTCTTAATTTGCCTTTTGTAACCCATGCAATTTTAGCACCCAGAAGTCCTTTTGGCAAGGGATTTCACAGTTTTACTGCACTTTATTGTTTGCATGAGATGACACTGGTGCACAAATGATAACATTATCACCAGGACAAAGCCAAAGCCTATTTTGACTTTCCTAGAAGGTCCACAAAGTTTTGGATTCAAATATCTGACAACACTTGCATTTAAAATTTGGCTTCCGTATGACACGATTTCATTTTTAAAATTGTTATTGAGATTTTATAGATCAAATTTATGGAGAAAGAGCAGAAAGTAGAAGAGGTGTTAAGTTATGCAGCAATGGGGGATATGTGCAAGGGATTTGCGACAGCATTTGCCTTTGCACTTTTCATGTGCCCAGAGGCTAGATAGTAAGCCTTGGCCTGCATATCTGTGCATCCTGGATGCAGCTAGACAAGAGACAGAAAACATTTTTCAAGCCCTAATTCCTTCATTTTATCCATAAGAGGGAGAAGAGCTGATCTTCCACACAGCTATCATGTCCAAGTGCATGTAAAAGCACACTGAGCACATTGGCTGGAATTGTTTTAGAAGCTCCAAGCATTGTTCTGTGGTTTCTTCTCTTTCCAAGTACCTTTGTTTCACTGATTTCTGGCCAGAAACACAACCTGGAGTGCTTAGGACTGTGGCAAAGCCGGCCGTCATGACATTTCCAACCTACCCAGAAGTGCAGGAAATATCCCAAGAAAGCTTGTTTTTACAGGCTCCCAGAAGGCTTGCATATGTCAGATATGCTTATCCAGACCAAACCCAGCCTTCCTGAAATTCACCCCTCACTAACATTAATGCTTTTTTCCATGTCAACTTGAGTAGTGTGAGATTTTTGGCAATCAGGGAGTAGTAAAGATTTGTTTACTGCTGTTTTGGAATGGATGTCAGTTTGTTTATTGCAATTCATGCCAAAGGAATATTTCATAACAATGAACAAGTAGTGTATTTCAGCCTATTCAGTCTTTTCATGATTTTCACTTACTGTAGGGTTTCTGTTTTGAAACCTTGTGTTGTTCAGCAATGACCAAATATATAAAGCAAAAGGAGGTGAGGAAAAAAACAAGGTGATTTTGTAAAATGCTATCCCTTTCTTGATAATTTCAAAGGTAAAATCTCAGAGTGGTGCACAGCAGTTCGAAAACAAGGGGGGGGGCTGTTGAACTGTCACATTTTCAAGTATCTAAGTTTTACAGAAATGGTAACTTAATCTAAAACCTTTTATTGATTCTATCATTTATCCTAATTTCTTGGCTCACCTACCTTAAGTGAATATTTTCAATAATGTTTCCAGTGCAAATATGTATGGCAAGAAAGCTGAAATGAATTTTCCATTACCACTTAGCTCTCATCAGGCTGAAATTTTGCTTCTGTGAGCTTCGATTGTTCAAAACTGCACCAAAAATACCTTTAAAGGGTTTGCAATGCCTGACATTAATTTCCTTAAATATGTAAATATTAAACAAATATTTTGGTAGGGTTGTCTGTTTTTAGGCAGTAGGAGGTTGAATAAGTATTAAGCCCCCAGGTAAGATTCCTTGTCTAAGGCAAAATAAAGCCACATGGGCCCACTGTTAATACAGAAGGCATAATTTTTTTAAAATAAGAGAAGTTTGTTATGCATTCCTTTTTACATGAAAATTTCTAAAGTCATCAAAGTTTGTGTCTTTGGTAAAATACCCAGAATTGGAAGATCTGCTGAGAGCTGCAGAACTCATCTCAGAAATGCAGCTCTCTGTGTTCCATTGCCATTATCTGATTTAGAATGCAAGATGTATCCTGCATTGGAAGATACAATCTACATTTCCCAGTGTGTTAATAACTTGACCCCCTCCAAAGGTCCTGCTGTGTGTATTGAAGCTGTCTATTAATTCCCTTGTGGACTGCTGGTTTTGGTATTTAATCTCCAGGAAGAATTTAAGAAGGTCAAAGTCCCCTTCTTTGAGGAATGCCATACAAGTAATAAAACAAAGTACATTTGCCCCTCAAAGAGCTAAAAGTCTGGGAGCTGTGTTGACAAGAGACCTTTGGACTATTTATACTGCTATTAGAAAGAGGGGGAAGGGCAGGGAGATAGTTACTGTAGTTTAATAAGTATGGGAAGATGGTTAATACGCATGGAGTTTCAGCCCCACCGTGACATTTGATTTATGTTAAATATAGTGAGGGGGTCAAGATCTCTTTTCACACCACTGCAATCCTATGGACCCCCTTGGTCTGTGCATGGTGGCTAGAATTTGGATGATGCTGGATTTCTTGGAGCAAAGAAGTTTAGGATGTAATAAAAACTCAGCACAGTTCCCACTGAGGGATCTGCTCACAGAGTTTCTGTGTATGTAGGACATCAGCACAAAAGCATCACTAAGCCCAAAGACCAAACAGAAAAAAAATCTCAAAAAGTTATATTTGACAGCACTGGCTCAATCTTAAATCCCAGCTTCAAGCAGACCTTCCCCTGTCTGCAGAGGACTTCCAGGACAGCAGCATTAGGGCCTCCCCACTGCTGAGAGAAAAAAAACCAAGACCCACACCAAAACATTCAAGGACTAGAATTTACCAGGTCATAACACAGAGACTCCTTGGTTGGAGACTCACTGGGCACTTCACGCCAATGTCTCAAAAGAACCATGGAGATACAGCCAAAATTTCCAAGGGTCATTTCAAAGCATGCTTCTTCTGCAGTGACTCTGGGCACATCTGAGGCTGTTGCAGTGTTCTGGGCTCGCGCAGTGCCCATGCCCAGCTCACAGACTAGGGCTAAGAGGGTTGCTGATGTAATACATGGTATTACCCCAGATCTCTGAATAGATTGCTGGACTTTCTAGCTCTGCTTTCCAAGAAAAACAGTAAGTGCAATAACACTGTTTGTTTGTGTGTTTGTTGATCCATCTGTCCCTTCAAGCCTGATGGCCAGTTCCTATTAGGTTTTGGCAGTAGAAGACACTTCAAGGCATCATATTCCTGCAAGCTGATTTAAATGTATGGAATACAGAAAGCCTAGAAATACCTCCACAAAATAAAAACTGCTATGTAACCTCAACCTATTCAACTCCAGGAAATGCACAAGGAAAGGACAACAAAACTGAGACTTTGATTGGGTCAGTGGCTTGTGAAGCTACTTCCCATGAAAGAACACTGGAGGCCAGGGAGAGCAGTAGTGAGCACCCTTGTGAAAGCCTGCAAATTATCCTAAAGAAAGCTGTAATGAACTTTTCCCAATAATCTGGGAAGAAAACGCCTTTTCAGCCCAGCTTTCACAGGCTGAATGAGGCTGCCAATACAAATTTTTCACAATAGCTCCCACCACAGTGTGTGGTGAGGAGTCGATGGCAGGGCTGTGCTCCTTGGGGCTGCAGGACAGTGTCCCCTGCAGCTCAGCAGAGCAGCATCCTCCATCCCTCCCTCCATCCCTCCCTCCCTCCCTGTCCCCCTGCCGTGCCCCAGACCCGCGGCGCGGGCGCTGTCTCTGCGCGGCACCTTCGCAGCCCAGGTGTGGGCAGATAATGGCTCAGGCTTCCCTTTTACTGCTGCTCTTATTTTATCTGCCCTGAGATACCATCAGTGACAAGGCAAGTGTGGGAAGATTTCTTTGACAGTCCTCTCATGACATCTGATTACAAATGGCCTGGGCTTATCCAACGCCTCCCCTGGCTGATAACTTCAAAGGGACTGGCTCTCCCTTCTCTTGCTTCAGCTGCCCAAATAGCTCCTCTTCCAGGGCTCTGATTTTGGCCAGGCTTTTCATAAAATGCATCAGTGTCATTGTGTTCACAGGGCTGGATCTGAGGAGGAATCTGGGCTTCTGGCCTGACAAGACTAAACTTGGATGGGCAAATCTGCTGAAAATTGAGGTTTTATGAACTTTTCAAATTATTTTTGTGCTTTCGTGGGGTTCAAAAACTCGTTTGAGGTCATGAACCTTTCCTCTCCTCCTCCTGTCATTTGAAACTAGTTTTTTTTTTCCAAGAGTGATTAGTTCTATTAAAAGAGTATTTTCCAAACCGAATGGGAGTTCTGTGCTACTGCATGTCCAGACAGGAGATGTGATGAATCGCGAGATGGAAGAAAACTTTGGAACGAAAAGCCCATCACCATGATTAGAAAATGTGGATAAAATCCTGGCCCAGTGAAGTTAGCAGAAAAATATTATTGCCCTCTGTAAACCAGGTTTTCATCAGCTACTTTTTTGTTTCATTGGAGTTTTTTTTCTCTCCTCCTCCTCTTGGGATCTCTGTTTGTTTTCCTTCAGCCCACTCAAATGCTTTTTTTCCTCCTTATTTTTGAATAGCTTTCATATTTCTTTCATCCACAACTGTTTCTTAGACTGCTTCCCTTTGATAGACCTCATTCTCAGCCAGCTTTGAGTTCAACTAAGATGTTTCAGGAGCCTAAGACAAAATAAATTTGCCTCTGGAAACTTTATTCTTTGCACAATTTTCTGTGGCTTTCACCACCATGCCAGCAAAAACTAGATGCCTTACATGTATTTTGAAAGGAGCTTGGTTTGCAGGCTGACTTTCCCACTGCCGGAAAGGGTAACTACAATGCGCATGGATGGCAGGAGGCAGTGTCAGGGGTATTTTTTCCCATTAGTCTGGCTTTGCATGGCACTGAGAAGTGATGGCCACTGGAACCACCCAGAACCAGTGTGGTCCCAAAGGTTGGCACCACTGGAACTATCCCCAGCACCTAAAATTCTGCCAGTGCCAGAGTTGTGACACTCATGTAAACCAAGCGTGGGATTTCTGCCTCGTTCCCATGATTCAGGAGCTGAATCTCTTCTTTTTTGCCTGTTCATCTCTCAGTAGAATTGAGACCCCCTACTGAAAGTACATAACTGCGCTACCAAGGCACACAAAGGCACAACCCGGGTCCTTGATAGTTTAACAACTTAGTTTAGCTGTTAATGTCTTGGTTTAAGAGCTGAAAATTAACATTGCCATGCTATCAGTTACATTTCCTACTATCCCACAGAGTGCATTTTTTTGTTCGAGGCCTCAGTTACACCTTTTGAGATGATCAGCCTTCAAAAGAGTTCACTGTAAAAAAAAATTGCAAAAAGAGTAATTTTGTACATCAACTTTGCTTCCAAAAATTATTTTATGCTAATGGCTGCTGCCCATAATTCCTTGTGAGTATTCAAACTTTGGAAAGACGTTTTTTAGCTGATAGCCTGAGAAGTTCCTGGGGTGATAGTCAAAGAGCCTGAAATCCTCTGTGCATCACGGATTAAGAAAACAATTCCAGCACTTCTCCAAATCCAAAGGACACCTCTAACTGTGTTCACCCCTTCATGTCCCCCTGAAGGTGAGGGGGGCTCCAGGTCCTGCATGCTGGTTTCTGCAGTAGAGAGGGAAGTTCTGAGGAGCCCAGCCCCACCAAGCATGCTTGTCAGGTGATGGATGTGGTGTGCTCCAAGCTCCTCTCTGCTTGGGCCTGTTTCAAGTACCCAGGTTATCAGGGCTCTGCCATTATAAATGTAAACTGCAAATGGAACATCAAACAACAGCCCTGTCCTGCACAGCATCACTGCCACGGCTTGGACAAGGAGGAGCTGCCTGATCATTTCCAGCTCTCACACTGCTGGGGAAGGGCTGGGGAGTGACCAGGATAAAGAGCAGCATTCACAACAGCCTCAGACCCCTTCTGCAGGAGGGCTAAGGTCATGCTTTACTCCTACTCCCAGCTTTGTTACATTAAGTATAATTCTCTTTACTTTATGAAAACAGGTTAAAAAGAAGAACTGGAGATATTTGGATTAATGTACAAGAACAGGGGGATTAAGAGGCCCTGTCAATTAAAGTGATCCCTTTAAGGCTCTGCCCTTTCACCCCTGGAGCTTGGCTTTAATTCCTGCTCAGACTGATACGACTAAACCCCTTCTAATCTGACAGCTGACAGAGGTCAGAAGTTAAATGTGTCCAGGCAGCAAAAGACACCATTCTCATGGTCTCTGTCCTCGGGAGTCACTCTGACACAGCAGTCCCAGGCACCCCTCACAGAATGAGAGTGGCTCTGTGACTTTTTTGGCACCTTGTGGCACTGACTCTCCAAGTTTGGATTCTTGCAAATCTTATCCTTCATGGTTTTGTCCCCCCTGCCCTTCATAATGCTCCCCCTGAGGGTGCTGCAGGGCAAGTAGCATCCTCACCATGGGGCTTACCCTGGCCCCAGAGTGATGTCTTCGTATTTTCCACATATGGCTATGGTGTTGTTGTGGCAGGCACCATTTGTAAGCAGTGACCCTGGTCCAACTGCAGCACTCGTTGTGGATGGAAAGGAACCAGGCTGTGCCAGGCAAGCAGGCTTGGGCATCATCCCAGCCTGCCCTGCAGTCAGAGGTGTAGCTGCCATGGGTCCTGTTACAGAGAAGATGAGCAGATTGCTTTAGAGATTCAGCCACCTCATCTAGGCACCTCTGTCAGAGGGGGTTGTGTGTAAGTGTCTGTCTCACATGCTGGTGGTGGACGGGGCTGACATGGGGTTGCCTCACTCCCCTCCCCAGCTGCTGACTAGCCCTGAGGCTAGTGAGATGGATCTGCTTCTTGTTACACAGGCTTGCAAAACCTAAACCAAACCAGAGCCTGTAGTTATCTAGAAGTGAATGTCATGTCCTAAGGAGGACGCTGAAGATGGTTTATGAGCTGTGAGATCTTCCAGCTTGCACAGTAAACCACCATCAAAATCCATGCCTCAGCAGTACTGAGATTAGTGATAGCCAGGGCTGAGTGCTGAGCAGACTAACTTGAATAAATGTCTTATTTCTCAGCTGCATGAACAAAGGAATTGTGACTCTCTGAGGCTGTGTTTTACCCTGCAAACAATCCCTCTGGGCTAGGCTTGGGACCTTTTTGGGATCTGTTTTCTCTCTAACATCTTGCACTTGTTCTGCTCAGAAGAGGACTTTGAAACACAGCAAGACTGAGCAAGCATCTCTTTCAGGCCAAGCATCACTGATAAAATTCACAATGCTTATGCTGAGAAAGCAGAAGAGCCTTGTTCCATCTCAAGTAGTTAGAAAATATTTCTGGGTCAGAGCCATGCAATGGTTTCTTTCTGCTTCTTCTGTGGACAGGCATAACAGCAGCAGGGATGGGGAGAGTGGGGAGCTACAGGAGCAAAAGCAGGGAGCAGCAGAAGCTCAGGCCTCACATTCCTCAGAAGTCCTCTTCTACTAGCCTGTTCCTACTTTTCTGCTTGTTTCTGCTTTTCCCCTTTTTCCTCCTCTTTTCTGTTTCCTGGGTTCTCACAGCCTTTGCAGTTAACAGCCAGACATTTGTCCCTTCCCTTCAGAGTGATGGAACTGTGTGTGCCTTCAACAAGCCCACCACACAGGCTACTTTTGCTGCAGCTGCAGGGGCCAAAGCCCTGCTTGCAGCCCTGTCTTCTGACAGGATTAATTTCGGCAATGCATCAGGTTGCTTTTTCTAAGCACTATCCACAGAAGCTGGATGACCCTGCATGCCTGGCCTGGCTCAGGGAAAGTGCAGGGTTTGCCTTCCCCCATCTTGTACCATAAATGCTGCAGCCCCAGAGAGGACTCCTTGGGTAGCCCTGAGGTACAAAACTCAGTACATGCAGGAGTGTCTGACCACAAAAAGAAAGCTTGGATCAGAGCTTCAATATTTAAAGAACAAGGAACAGAGGAAGACAGATGCCATTTCTCAGCCACCCAGATGTGGAGAGAGAAGTCACTGTAGTCAGGGTGGGTTTGCCTTACTCTACCTCCATGCTTAGCAGCTCCTCTCAGCACATGGTCTAGATTAAGCCCCATTCTCTTTTAAGCCATTAAATCATCATGAGCTCTCCAGTCCCCCAGTGGGCTCATCTTGGAAAATCTTGCAATAGCTCCAATTTCTGCCAAATCATTCAGATCTTAGCTTTCAACTTGTCTTTCACCCCAGGGCTTTGGCTTCCCCATTGGTAGAAGGATAAAGGTCTTGCACAAAGGCCTCGGGAGAGATGTGCGTGGGCTCGCTGCTGCTGATCTGGAGCAAAGACAGAGGTTGTGTGGGGGTGTAAAACCTTATGTAAAACTCAGAGCTCCAGTTCACCTCAGGGCCACACACAGACTCCAAGATTAATTATTTGCTCTCACATTTTCCCCACAATAAGATTCATTTGTGGGGAGGGGAACACTGACTTTGGGGACAGTGAACTTTGCTGTTCAGACAGATGTTTAGCTGGTACTTAAACCTGGTCCAAACCCACTTTTGAATGGTTTCACAGAGGTGAGCTGATGATCTGGACACGACCTGATCTCTTAGCTCATCTGTGTTGTACAGAGAAAGTGGTCTTCTCAGGAGTGTGATATGAATTCCTGACCCTGCCCTCAGTTTTATGTTCTTAGATTAAGGAAGTCCTGATCACATTTTAGTCCTCCAGCAGGCCAAGTGCCAGGATTGCCCCGTGTGGCTGTGAGCAGCTCACTGAGGTACAAGTGATGAGTGCAGTGTCTTCCAGCCACCTTGGCAAGCAGCCCACGGGAGTCAATTAGCCCTGGGCTTGGTTTGTGTGTGCTCACACCACAGGGTCACCATTTTGTCACAGTAGAGGAGCTCAGGGGGCTAAGACGTGCAAGTGGAAGACTTAAAGCTCATGCACAGCCATCCCTGCCTTGTTCAGGGGAAGCACTGGGATGCCACCATGGCTGGGACCTCTAGGCCCAGGTAGCTGTGCTAGGGGTACACCCTGTTATGCCTTTTCTCATGGTGATCCATCAGCCTTACGTATTCCCTGCAAGGCTTATTTTAGTGTCACAAAAGTGTTCTTAAATTCATTAACAGATGTACCATATTTTTCAAACAGATCCCTTAAGACTAACTTAATTGTCCAGCAAGCTGTGGGTCCAGCCTTTCAAGTCCACATTAAACAAACAGCTGCTGATCCAGACAGAAGCGAGTCAGAAATTAATAAAACCTTCCCTAGACTAAATGGTGAAATGCTGCATAGTGTGTATGTCATCTCATAAATACACCTGTTGAGTGAAGGGGTGAGCAAAGAGGAGAAGGGAAAAGTTTCCTGAAACCTCCCTGGGGCTGGCTGCCAGCTGCTGTTTGAGCAGCACATGCAGCTGTGAGAGCTGTGTTTGTGGGGAAGGGAAGGGAAGGGAAGGGAAGGGAGGGGAAGGGAAGGGAAGGGAAGGGAAGGGAAGGGAAGGGAAGGGAAGGGAAGGGAAGGGAAGGGAAGGGAAGGGAAGGGAAGGGAAGGGAAGGGAAGGGAAGGGAAGGGAAGGGAAGGGAAGGGAAGGGAAGGGAAGGGAAGGGAAGGGGATGTGGGAGAGAGGCTCTTACCACTCCAGTGCACCCTGTGCTACCCTAGGTCCTGCTCCAAGAGCCCAGGCTCTTAAACTCACCCAAACAGTCTGAGCACAGACAGCCCCTGTGACTTTGCAAACGCAGTTCCCTGGAGGCTGGCCAGGGATTTAGTCAGTAAATAAAAACATTGCATTTTTTGAAGTTTTGGCAGAGAAGATGAAAACAAAGGCCCAGAATTTTGCATGTAAGGATGAGATTACTTTTTTAAAACTTCTGCTGTTACCACACCTGCACTGTGTCTGTAGAGAGGAAGTCAGTGGATGAGGAGCTCTGCCACCCCAGTTTCATGAGGCTGAATGCCTCCATAGCAAACAGCATTCTAACAAGCTACAAGAGCAGCATTGCAGCCTGATGCCACAAAAGAGATAAGAATGCACAGACCATGTTGTGAAAAGAGGGAAAAATATTCTTGAATACTTTGAATCCCTGGTGTTGATTAGGACACATTGTCAGGGTCTGTGAAATGTTGAGGTGCCTCTCTAGAGAAACTTGCCATCACATACATGTCTCATCTGGTCCTTTATCCTCATGCTAGGTCACTTCTTCCCAGCCCTTCTGCCATTGCAATGTCCCTAAATCTGAGTCCCTCATACAGCACATGCTAAGGAGAGAGTGTCCAGACCTGGCTCTTTATACAATACTGCGCTAAGAAGATTAAACTGTATTCCTTCCACATGCACATTTTCCTGTAAAAGAATATTCCTAAAGTGCTTTGAGGTCCATGGATGAAAAGATCTGTTAATAATAATAATAATAATTTATTACTGCAAAGTTATTGCTAAAGGTCTGTCAGCTTTTCCTTTGTGATTACATATGTAGGAGCTTCCTGCAATGTTACAGAACATCTCCCCAGACTGATACTTGGCAAACTGTGTCCCAATGTTGAGCCATTTAATTTTTTTATTAGTTTTCTGAAAGCTTGTGTTAACCAGTTTTAACCTGAAAAGTGAAGAAACAGAACCAAAACAATAATACCTGGACTGTAAATCTGCACCCTGGTGATTTACAATGAAATTACTGTCTGGATTAGACCAACTATTGTTCTAGCTACACTCCACATCACCACTGAATGGGACAGAAAAAAATAAATAGAAGGTTAGAAGCGATATTTTCTTTTTTATGAGGGCATGGAAAATCATGGTAGCTTAGCCCCCCTTCTCAGCTACAACTTTTCCCCTGGAGCAAGTATGAATCATGTGGACAGGAGCACAAATAAATCTTCCTGCAGACAAACTTGTGTCTGCAAGGTTTTCATTTAGTTTGCCCTTGCCAACCCGTTGGAGTGTGAAAATACAGTAGCTGTTCAGTGAGGTGAGGAATGATCACTTTTTTAACTACAAGAAATTAATTTGTAAAAAATGGTTTTGAAGAAAGATATAAGGGTTTCTCTTTCTGGCAATAGACATGCTGTACACAGACAGTGTGATGGAGATGCTTCCTGTGTGCTGCTCTTCAGTGCACTCAGTGCATTACTCACATGTTCTTTTCCTGAGCAACTTGGCTTGGATGTGCAATTTCTGCAAGGATGAGGACCAGGACTCTCAAATGCCTGTGACCTGTCAGTGACCACAGCAGTTCATTGCTGCACTTTGCCTGTCCTGTAGGGAAGCACATCGGATCCAGCCACCCAGCCACCTTCCAGAAACCCTGGCCTGGCTTTGGAGCAGCACTAGGTAGGACATGGAAGATGCTACTCCAGGCCCTGAGGCAACCAGAAGCAATTAAGTAGGATTAAACAGGGACAAAATGGGAGAATTGTTTCTGTTGCTTTTACCAGCACTGGAGTGGAATCTGATTGTAATTGTGTCCTGTTTACTGTCCTGATCAGAACAGAGATGAGTGTCCAGATAAAATAAAGACACTTTTAATAAACTGTTTCTGATTAAAAATAGCAGGGTGGGGGATGGAGGAGCAGGGCCTGAGTGCAGCACTGTGTGTAACTTGCTGGTGAGTGCCTGGACTTGCTCTGCAGTGTCTGACCTCAGCTCAGTGGCAGTGCCCTCATCCTCAGCCATGCAGGTACAGATAGAGCAGCTGAGAATGGGTCCTCTGTGCCACCTCAACAGCTCACACAAAGTAGTAAGGACCATGATCACCTTTCCCTAAACTGGTCCTTAAATTTGTTTTCCACACTTGGTGTGCCCCTGCTCATGGCAGGAGGGTTAGAACTGGATGATCTCTAAGGTCTCCTCCAACTCAAACCATTCTGTGATTCTGTGATCCTATGATTCCATGACTTTGCAAAACCATCCCAATACTTAATTAATTTCTGGGAACACCCACCAGGACCATATGACTGGTCTCTTTCTGTAATTACATTTTCTCTGCAGTACATTTAAACAGCTGGGCCTTGATGGTGGAGAAAAATCAGGAGACTTACAAGAGAGAGTCTTCAAAAAAACAAAATAAAAATGGCATCTCCTTGTTAAACAAGAGAAGCAGAGGGACCATCAGTCAGACTGTGAGGTACAGGTAAAGAAATAACCCTCAGAGGTATTTTCTTCAATATGAAGAAAATCCAGGATAAGGACAATAAATATGAAATACAGCAACAAATGCATAGCATTACTGAAGCAGAATTTTAATAAAGCAAACCATTCTGCATTCATGTTCAAAAATAAGTCAGTTATTGTAGCACACTATGACATTACCTTATGGGATGTTTGCCCAGATTTCATATCTGAAAGAGGAAAATTATTTAAACTTACTGTAGGGTTCAAAATGCTGCAAAATTCTTGACACCATTCTGGAAAGCCAGAGGTCAAAATTACACTGAACCAGAAAGTGATTGACACTTCAGCAGCCATCATTCAGAATGGTATCAGTACAGAGATGAGGAGAAGTCTAATTTCATTGCAATGTATTGTAGGACACAATATTTCTCCATACTGAGCATTCACAATATTCTCACAAGATAAGCTGCTCTGGGACTGTAATATTGGAGGAGTGAAAGGAATGACCTCATTATTTCTGTTTAAAATCAATAATTATTTAAGTTGTTGATATGCTTGGAATCATTCAACAAAAACTGGAGTAAATATATCAACAACAACAAAACTGATGACTGCAGGAGTCAGCAAAAGCTGAGAAGCTAAATGAGAGGAAAAACTGAAAATTCAGTATTTGGGAAAAGTGACCAAGAAGGTGACATGGTCAACATCAAGGCTCTGGGCTGACAAAGTCTGCAGAAACCAGGAGTCTGCAATTGCTCTGCCAAGAAACTGCAGCCTCAGCAGTGATGGTGCCAGAAGGAAAACCTCTGGCACAATGGCTACAGCATTTCTGTAAAAGATGGAAATAACCCAAACAAACTGAGACTGGTTCTAGCTATAAAATGGCAATTGAATTTAAGGAAATACACTCATTCTACTAGACTCTGGGCAGCTGGCATGTTACAGTGACTCTTGGAGCACTCTGATTTCTACCAGAACATGAACCAAAAATCCTGGTGTTTCAACTGAGGGGAGGGTGCTTTCAGAGACATTGAATTTACACTGAAGCTGCTGAAATGGCAATAAAAGTTCAACAGTATAAAGAAACTGAGTATGTACAGAGCTTGATTAGGAACATCACCTTGAAACATCAAATACCTTTTCTCCTTTTTCCTGAATCCTCCCTAGGAATGAAGAAAAATCAGGCAAAAGCAGCTGAGAAAAAAAAGGATGATGCACATTTTGTTTTACATATTTATACAGACTACATTCTTCAGTGAAAAGGAAAGATTTCTTCTACTTAAACCAAGTATGTAATTGGGAATATCTCAGTCATAAATTGAAAATAATCATGTTTTATACATATGTAAAATCAAAGCTGCTCACATTTTGCTATGAAATATCTAATCATAATCTGAAACTTCTAAAGACTCATGAAATTTCACAAAAAAAAGAAGAGTGATCTGGATTTAGAAGCACTCCAGAAAAGTTTAAACTAAGTCTTGGTCCTTTTAGTAGATGAGCCACATTTCAGTTAGAAACAAAACATATTAAACAACTGAGAATGTCCTAATGTTATGCTTCAGCTGTATTAACTGGCAGAAATTATACTTCCATTTCCAGTAAGATATGTGAGTGCTGAAAGAATATTTTCAGGACTCAGATTTATCCCTTCACCACAGAGGTTCAATATTACAGAGAAAATATCAGAAAATGTTACTTCAGTTTTCTCAAATAGATTTTAGGAGAAGCATATTTGTTTGACATTTGAGCATTAGCATACATTCTGCAAAATTACCATGCAAGAAAGAGAGATCAAAAAGAGATTAAAATATCAACTTCTTATTTATACTTCTATTAGGATTAAATCTAACCTGTAAGTACAAATTAATCCTAAGTTTTTATTTTATTTTTCATACCAAAGCAAGAAAAGGAAACCAAAGAAAGGCTACAAGTATGTTTTGCAAAACGTACTACATTTTAACTCATTTTAACCTGGCGTAATGAAATAAAACCTTGATGATTTCTGGATATATGTCCTCCCCAGACTTCCCAAATCCTGCAGTCCTGCACAGGGAGACCACAGACCTTTGCTGCAGCTGTGATCATGATTCTCCACACTGGGAGGTTCCTGCAGACCAGCAGGGCTGAAATTCACCTTTGCATGGATGAACCTGCTCACAAGCCAGACAGAGCAGCTAGAAAGGCCCTCTCTCACACTCCACCTGGAAAAATAAGCTCTGCAGTTTATCTCAGTAATTCTTTTAGTACTCAACACAATTACATTACACTAGAAAGCATCCAGAGAAGGAATGATAAACTAATAAGGATATTCTTTAGCTGGGAACCACTTCACAGTAATTAATTCCTGGTCTGTGTTTGACCCATGTTACTTTGTGCATAGACTGAAAGTTAAAAGAGAATTTGCATCAAAGCACACAGGTCCCTTAGCACGCAGACCCCACTAAGCTCATTTCCTATCCAAGTGCAGTGCTCAGTTTAAAGTTAATTCCTCCCCTACAGAGGTTATGGGCTACGGCAATATTCCCTCCTTTAACGAGGGGGAATACTGCTGTGCTGGGAATATTTCCATGGCCAAATTAAGTTCTGGAAGTACTTACTCCCAGCCCAGAGCCCAGTTCTGAGACCTCTCCTTACCCCTCTTTATGGCCTGACCTCACCACAGCAGAGTGGAGCCCATGGCTGAGAACAAAGCCTGGGGCCCAGTGCTGCCCTCAGAGGTGCTTAAACAAATCTGCCTTCTTGAGCAGCCTGCTCAGGTACTGCTGAAGGTGTAGCTGGACCTCGCTTTTTGTAGTCTACCAAAGTAGAATAAAATTATGTATATGTTAAGGGAGTATTTTACCTCAGAGTGTCAATTCTTTCTTTTTTTTTTTTTTTTTTCACCTTGTGTCTTTCCAAGCCCTCAAGAGAATCTTTTCAGAGTAACATAAAAAAAAATTAAATTAAAGGGAGAAGACAGAAAACCGTAGACATTTTTTCTTTGGATTGAATAAGTTTGACAGTCCCTTCATGCTCATGATAAAATACTAAAAACTGATGATAAAAGAAAGTAAGGCTTTCTTAGCTGAGAGAAAGAATGCCAGTATATTTAGGAGAAGCAAGGGGTTCTATAAACAGATTAAATGATGTGCACTTTGCTTGAGAGCTTTCAACACAGTACACAAATTAAATATTTCCAGAAATTCTGTTAGGCCTACGTAACAGAGAAGTATTGTGGGCTCTTAAAATGACCTTTCAAATAATAAAAAAAAAAAGGTCTGTATACATAATGGAAAATGTGCCTTGATCAACATAAGGTACTTTGTTGACTGTGGTTGAAAACTGACTATTGAAGGAATCTCACAGGGACACAAAATGCGGCCTTGTTTTGCTTTTTTTTTTTTTTTCTTTTTTTTTTTTTCTTTTTTTTTTTTTCACTTCTCTTGCAAGGTCATGGGTTTGCAGACATCTGATGTGGAAAATGGAAACTTGTACCTCATCACACGGGCAGCGGATGCAGCACAGCTCTCTGGCACAATCGCTCATGGATGCATCTGCAGAGCAATGAGCATTCTCTTCCAAAGGCTTCATTCACAGCATTACAGGGTTTTGAACCCACCTCGTGGATACCCTGCAGAAAAGATGCAGCCCAGCCCACCTTCAGTTCTTGCAGCTCTTGGGGAGCCCAGTCCATCAGCCTACCTTGTCCAAGCCCTGGCATTCATCCCAGATGGGCTAAAGAAATGCTCGAATTTTTCAGTGTTCCAGTTTCTCCTGGTAAAGGCAGAGGCAGATTTCTGCATGCACAAAATCTCCACTTCAGGGTACGTGTCTGGCCCTTCACCACTTGAAAGCAGAATAACTCAGGAGTCACATAGGTAGAGAAGGACGCCTTGTGCGACACCTCCAGTGCTGATCCATCCCCACACTTTGAGACACTTTTCATTTAGTCTTTGACCTTGAAAGTAAATTTTTCTCTTTCTTCACACAGTTCAGGGATGCTTCCTGATGGTTTTTCTGCTCAGCCTTATGTTTTGCAAAACTCACTACATTTTGACTCATATTTCTTTCCTTGTCTACAGCAGCCTTTCCTCTACTCATCTATGCCCCCAGTGTGCTAATGCCACTTTGACAAAAGTGTATGCACAGCTCTATCACCTTGTTCTGCTGTAACCCCACAATCCTGACTCTGACTCACTGTCACACTCAGGTAATATCTTCTCCCAAAGCACAGGAGAAACTGTCTTGGTCCCCAGTGCCTTGAAGTGCAGGGCTTTGCATAAAGAAACACAATGAATGCTTTATGAGTAGCTTGCCTTGCTGTGTCTCCATGTCACTGTCTTTGAATGACCACTTTCATAAGACCTATTGATGTCTGCCCATGAAAAGCATTGCAGGTAAGGCAAGAAGAACCACTGTCAACTTTCCTGCAGTTCTGGGAGGAGCAAGGAGCTATCTGAAGTGGTTTTATATTCCAAGATGGGGGTTGGTTTGCCTCTGTAGCAGCAAAAATGCATATTCAACAAGATCAACCATCCAACTCATGGTTGTATTATTGAATTACAGACCCTGGAGTACTCAAAATAAAAACTGATTAGATCAAAAACTACTTGCTTTATACATCACCATGGCAATTCCACTTTCTCCATCTAGTTATTTATGACAATGATGGTCTCTGCAATAAACCTTGAAATAGATACAAAGATATAACTGAGTCAAAATAAATTACAGAAAATGAGTGTCTTAACTGCAGCAAGTCCATAATCCTCTGCCCCAGAATACCCTCTAGGCTCCAAAAAGAAAAAAGGTATGGCCTCGAGAACTGTACATAAGCAGAATTCAAATGCATTCATAAATGCAATCTGCAAAATCCCCAGCCACTTGCTGTACGGACACATAAGGATATTTTTGCTTTAAAGTTCTCCAGACACCCAAAGTCCACCCCAAACCATCAATATTGTGAGCCAAAATTTCCCCAGGATCTGATCCCAGAGGTGTTGCAAAGCAGTGCTACTCTAGGTAGTCTGTGCTCCATGAGCAGCTGTTACATGTACACCTTTCTTTGCAGAATTGTCCCTGGGTGACCACACCAGAGCTCCAGCCCACATTAAGTGGCAAGGTTTCCTGACCCAGTTCTCTTCTCTCCCTGATTCTCAGCCCCTGGCCAAGAGCAGCAGCCAGCCAAACATGGATCCTGACTTGCCTGACAAAGCACAAGCATCCTGGAAGACAGCCTCCTCCTCCTTCAGCTCAGTGGGGAGCAGGACTGCTATCCTCGTTTCAGATGAACTCCAGTGGTAAATATCTCTCTCTATCTCCCTTTTTTCAATGACTTTTTATGTTGGCATCTCAGCTTTACCCAGGGATGTAGGTGGTAGGAAAGATCCAGCCAAACAGACATCCTTGTATGTGCAAAAAGGAAACAGGTAGCCTTCAAAGCCTTGAATTTTAGAACAAGCAATGTTATTTAGCAGTGTAAACATGAGAGCTGCTAGATCCCATCCAGAATACATATATGGCAGGTTCTAAGCCCTGAAGCATATCTTCCACACACTGTGCTCCATGGCATTCACAGAGCTTTACCCAAAGCCCAGAATTCTGTGTGTTTGTACAGATGTACCCAGTTCCAGGCAGGGCTGCTCTTGGGACACATGCTCACATAGACAGGCAAACAAGGATCTTCACAATCAAAGAAAAGCATTCACAGTTTGTCTGCCTTTATTTCACTGTTTATAAATACCCAGTTAGGAATTAGGGGAAGACCACTGTATGGTTTAAGTAGCCAGCCTGCTACCACAAAAGATGAATAGTGAATAGCTGAAGCAAATGATTCCCAGAAAACTCATAGTCTAAAAATGGTTTGCCTGTGTAATTCAGCAAATGCTTACAAATAAGGAACAAGAAGAAAGGACATGACCAGAGGCTAGATTAAACTAATCAGGATTTTTTCACATTTAAATACTCATCGTGCACTATATATAAAAAAAATACATATGCATATTGGGGGGAATTTACACACTTCACACACTTGTGCAAGCATGCAGAAGCCAGAGCACTGGCAGCAGTGTATCATCCATCAGATGGTCATGAGCAAGGCTGATGGAGGTGCAGGAAATGACTGTCCATGGCTGCTGGAGTGCAACACTCCTATGCCAACATTTTACTTTCTTGCTTCATCTTTCCCATATGCTACAAGCAGGTTATGAGCATGACCAGTACTCAAGTTGGAAACTTGATGGGTATGCATCAGCAAGGCACACAGGTGTGAAAATGGGCAAACCCTGACAAACTTCTTCACAGTGTTCCTTGTGATACTGATGATACCAGAATGGTATTTTATTTTATGAGCACTGCCACTGAAATTTCCTGGCCAAAGACTGTCAGAGATGTTATCTACAAGGAATTCTGCCTCTCATCTTACAGATATTCTCCTCCTGATGCTGTGATTTATCAGCTCTCAAAGGTAATCTGGCAGGCATGGTCACCTGCATAACATATGACAACAAATTCTCATAACAATTTCTCCAGAGATACCATGCAAATTACAGGACCCCTGTTTGCAAAACCCTTTGTGACAGCACTTGGTGAGAAGCCATCACAGGGCCAAACACAAATAATACAAAAATATTTCTTTTAATAAGAAATAATAAAAGAATTAAGATGTTTACTAGGTCACCAAATTCTGACAAACTCTGCCATAACTGGGTGAAAAGTAGCTTTTTTTCTAGCTACTAACCAGAAAGAAGAATGTAGGGTTGTTTGGTTTTTGTTGTTTTGGGTTTTTTGTTTGTTTTTTTTTAAATTATTTTTAAATATAGATTACTTCCAAAACAAAAATATATCAATATGCTTTTTAGACATTCCCACCACCTTTCGTCAAAACAGCTTATCAAGTTTGAAATGAATTGATTCAATTACACTGAAACTGCTGTGAATTTACATATTAACTAAAAATATTTTCTGCTCAGCTCCATCCAAAACACGTATAACACTTGTAAGAACTGGTGGGGGAAACTGTGACTAGGACACTGAAATATTTGAACATCAAATAAAGTGTAAATGTAATGGACTCACCATTACAGAAATATCTTGGCATGTTTCCACCTGGAGCTGGCAAGATGATTAACTGGCCATATGCTCTAATTATTTGAGGTTGATGTTTGCATCATTGCTGTGTAAATTGGGTGCTGTTCTGCTCACAAGAAAACCCCAAACCAACCCACACATCTGAGGCCAGGGGACTGGGTCTTCTGTGCCTGATGAAGCTTGAGATAGGTACAACAACAAGAGCCTCTGGGATTTCCAAGCACAGGTTTGGGCAAGCCTGAAGTAGCCAGCAGCTCAGTAAGGGAAAGCCCTTGCTTTCCCAGAGAGCTTCTCTGGAGCAGGAGTCACTTGCACACAGGCTCCCACCATTTCTGCTCCCCTGGAAATGCCTCTAACAATCTCCTCACCAAATTCTGCTCCAGAACTGAGTGGCTAATACATCTACTAAGGCAACTTCAGCTTCAAGACCTCCAATTCCTGGCCCTGTGACATAACCTAACCTTTGGCTAGGGGCCTGTGCCATGAGGAGTACTGCCAAGCAAACAAGGACAGTTTTCTCCTATATATGCCTTTCTATGTATGCCTTCAGACAGAATCTGAATTTGAATCCCTCCCTTGGATGATAAAAAACATGTTTATTCTTTGTCCATACTTGGAGTAGTCTGAGCAGGATCAGGGCTGAGATTTTGCTGAAAGGTGCTTGTAGGCCTGATTCTTCCATATATAATGAGTAAAAATTATATTAAAGTTTAGCTGAAAGTTCATTTGTCTTCAGTGCAGCCTATAAGCCCAGTTCCAGCTACAGAAGCACTCAGAGGTCCCAGGTACTCTTGCTGCTCCCAGCATCTTTCCATATATTCCTGTCAGCTGTGGCTGAGCCTCGTCTGTTCTCTGTTTATGATTAGTGCATTTTAAAACAAAGGGGGAAACAACCACCAAGAAAATCCTGACACGTTTTTGGAGTGTGACAGCCTTGTTATAAGTAATAGAAAATTAATGTGGTTTTTTTTATTGTTTTAGTTTGGGTTTGGGGGTTTAGAGGATTGTGGGGTGGTTTGGGGAGGGGGGGTTGTTTGTTTTTCGTATTTATTTAGAGCTGGCTTTCCCACGTTTTTCAGGCAGCAAAATTAAACCAGTAGCAGCTTTGTCAAACTTTTTTTTCCTTACAACATATTCACTTTCTCTCAGAGTCTGTCAAGTTCCTGTGAAGGGCTGAGATCTGGTGGTCCTCAGCAGCACTGTGCCTGCAGGGAGGTTCGTGTATCTGCGCATCACTTTGCGGAACGGTGCCGGTAACGATGAACGGGGGGAAAGCGCAGAGATCAAACGCAGATTTGATCGCTGTTTGTTTGAACCGGCAACGAGGGGAGAGCATTCTGCTGAGCTGGCCTGGGGCCTGGCTGCCCACGAGATGGAGCTAGAAAGCTGCGGCTGCGGGATGTGCCCGGAGCGCCCCTCTGCGCTCCGCGGGCAGCAGGACCCGCGGGGGACGGCACCCTGCAGGTTGAGGACATCAAGCACTGCAATGCTCTCTCTCCTATCTTAATAAAACCACTTCGGTTTCACGTTCACTTGAAAAGTTTGATCATTGTGAAGGCGTGCACTAAATACACAACAATTCTCGCTTAACATGTAGCTAAAACTCAGGGCACTGCTTTCTCATGGCTGCACAAGGAGATACCTCAAGAGCTCCCATTTCTAAATGTTATTTACTTAATTCCAGCTTTCTTTTAATTTTTTTTCCTTGCACTGTTTTCAATTGTTTGCAGAAATTAGTCACTTCTTGCTAGCGGACATAACATGCTGGATTCAGATCTAGACTATAATCCAGAATTACTTTTTCTAATGAAAGAGAGCTTCCCTGACACTACATGATTGACAGTGAGATCAGCTTTTGTCCCTGTTTGGTTTTTTTCACAGTCACAGGAAAATGACAGCCCAGACAAGCTCTGAGTGAGGAATCCAGCCCCTAAAGCTGCAATCTTGTGCAGCCTGGAAAAGGTTTCTGGGTAGAAAGCACCACCACAGGTCAGATAAATTTCTGTAGCAATCACACAAAGGCCAGCTGAGGTCAGGTCATCTGTAATAAGCAGATATTTCCATGCTGGAGCACTGGGCCCTGACACAGCTCTGTTCCAAACATACAGCCAATATTTGCTATTACAGATCATTTATTAAACCTTGGCCAATCTAATAGGAAATTTTATGCATGTGAAGATCTCAATATTTTGCCAAAAGTAGTTCATGCATGAAAAATATTACATAAACTTTCTGAACATATATCAAAATAAATATTACAAACGTCAGGAAATATGCTAATATGACTCCCATTGAAGTTTCAGGATTTGTTTAGTATTACTCTGATGGTTATAAAAGTGTCTCCTCTCATTTCCTTCAGCTGAAGGAACAGCTTTGCCTTGGTCATTTTCTCCTCTTAAAAGCATGCCAGATTATTCTTACATCCAGCAGAACTCCTAAAGGCACAGCAGAAAGTCTAGACACCTGCACATGTCCAGACCAAGTACACTGCTGAGCTGGATCCCCCCAGGTCAGAAAAACCTTCTGAGCCAATTTTCCAGTGCTGATTGATGCTGCTCCTGCATAACTGTGCATAGCTGAGCCTTCCAGCCACCATCTGCAGCGGTCACCACGTGTCTGCAAGTCGTGCCAGCCCTTTAAAGGCAGGTGTCAACACTCTTCACTGAGCACGATGACAGCAGGGCTTGAACTTCCACTGTATGTGGCAAAGAGGGATGAAGTCACATATTTGCTTCCCTTGATGCCTGTCAAGCTGCCCTTGCTGTGTTTCTGACTGTACTCATTTCACAGCACGATAGTGACTCCAGTATCACGGCATGCTCACAGGATTTGTGGTCCTTTAAGGGTTGGAACCTGACAGAATATTCTTTGACTTCAAGGGGTTTGGGATTGTTCCCCAAGATGGATGAAAATGTCATGATATCACAGATAGAAACATCATCTACTACAAATAGTCAGGGTTCACTCGAAGTCAACAAGAAAGTGTTTGAAAACGTTCTGAATCTTAAGTCTACCCTGACAAGAAAATTTGCAGAGCTCCATCAATCTTTCACAAGAAGTGATACAGAGATAGTGAAAGATCAGAAATAAAAATGTTGACAGAGGTAAAAAAAAGAGCAATGGGCAACACTGGGACTGGGTAACTCAATAAAAAAGAAAAGTTACACATTTAGGAATTTTGTTAAAATGAACAAAAGGGTTTTTGCAACACCTTATCTCTGGCCTCATTATTGCCTTGAAGCCCAGTATATATCAGCTTTCCAAGAGGGCTTAGATATGGATGAACAAGATTCATATTAAGGCACAGATCATTAGAATGAGGGGGCGAATCCTTTTTTAAATATTAAAATCTTACGTGATTCAAAGAATTCCATAACTGTGTGTTGTTGGACTTCCTGTACTTCCCATAAAAACTAATTATTTGGCATGGAAACACTTTCCTGTTGCCCCCACGGCCATTTTCTTGGAAAGAGTGCAGGAGATGTAAGAAGTGAAGAAGCCTGCCTCCAAGTGATGCAGAACTGGTCAAGCTGACTTTGTGGGATCCATCCCAGAGAGATCCTGTGGAAAACAGCCTTGAGGAATCCCAGCTCAACACAGGCAAAAGCTCAGCTTGAACTGGCCACTGCTGTGAAAGATAATGGAAGTGTTTTTATGTTTACATTAACAGCAAAAGGAGGGCCAAGGAAAATCTCCATCCTTTATTGGAGTGATGGGGAACATTGTTACCAAGGCGGAGGAAAAGGCTGAGGCACTTAATGCTCCCTTTCTCTAACAGAAATACTGTTTATTATGAGAGCAACAGACCCCCTGAGCTGGTGGACAGAGACAGGGAGCAGAATAGATCCCCTGCAACCCAGGAGGAAACAATTACTGACCTGCTGAGCTGCTTAGACCCTCACAAGTCTATGAGGCTGGGTGGGATTCCCCTGAAGGTGCTGAAGGGGCTGGTCAAAGATCAGAAGAGCTTTCCAAGCCACTCTCCATCATTTATCATCGGTCCTGGTTAACTGTGAAGGTTCCAAACAACTGGAGGTCAGCCAGCATGATGTTCATGTACTAGAAGAGTTGGAAGAAGGATCTGGGGAACTACAGGCCTATCAGCCTGACCTCAGTGCCAGGCAAGGTTATGGAGCAGATTATCTTGAGTGCCATCACATGGCACATACAGCACAACCAGGTTTTAGGAAAGGCAGATCCTGCTTGAGTGTCCTGATCCCTTTTATGACCAAGAGGCCTGGTAATAAAAGGGCTAGTGGGCAGGGAAAAGGCTGTGGATCTACCTGGACTTCAGTAAAGCTTTTGATACTGTCTCCTGCAGCATTCTCCTAGAGAAGCTGGCAGCCGATGACTTGGGCAGTGCCGTCTGTGCTGGAGTAAAAACTGCCTGGGTGGCGAGGTCCCAGGAGTGTTGGTGAGCAGTGCCACATCCAGCTGGCAGCTGGTCACCAGTGGTGTTCCCCAGGGCTTGGTGTTGGGCCAGTCCTGTTAATCAATGATCTGGGCAAGGAGGTCAAGGACACCCTCAGTCAGTTTGTGAACAATGCTGAGTTGGGCGGGAATGTTGATCTGCTGGAGGGCAGGGAGGCTCTGCAGAGGGATCTGCACAGGCTGGATCCATGGAGTGAGGCCAGTGGTATGAGGTTAAACAAGGCCAAGTGCTGGACCCTACACCTGGGTCACAGCAACCCCTGCAGCGCTACAGGCTGGGGGAAGAGTGGCTGAAAATTGGCCCAGTGGAAAAAGACCTGGGGGTGCTGGTTGACAGATAGCTGAACATGAGCTGCCAGTGTGTCCAGGTGGCCAGATGGCATCCTGGCTTGTGTTAGAAATACAGCATGGCCAGCAGGGACCAGGGAAAGGTGATTGTCCCTCTGTGCTTTGGCACTGGTGAGATGCCCAGGTGCTGTGAGCACTTCTGGGCCCTCCCAGCTCCTCTGTCCCTGGAGCTGTTCAGAAAACAGCTGGATGTGACTCTCAATGCCATGGTCTGTTTTGACAAGGTGGTGATCAAAGGTTGAACCCAAGGATGTTGGAGACCTTTTCCAATATTAGTGATTCTATGATTCTGTGATCATTGTCTGCAGTCTTTCATGGATGGGAGGTTACCACAGAAAATTCTAATGTGCACAAAGGACCCAGAACAGAAAGTTTAAATATCAAATCAAGAAGAACCCCCTGGGCCCCAGGTGTGTATTTTTGCTGCCTGTCTTCTGACATGGAAACACAGCTAAAAAAACCAAGGGTGGTGCCCTGTGGGGCTTTTTCTCCATCCATGCAATCAGATATGCCTTTTATCCCTCTCAGCCCACTTCAGACAGCACATTAAGCACTCAAAGCGCCACTTGGAAAAGCGCCGGGCGGAGGGAGGGAGGCAGTGCTGGGGCAGAACTGAGACACAGAGGCGCTCAGAAATCCCCAGGCAGAGTGTGAAGGGGGAGATGATCCCTGATGGATGTGGACACAGCAATGGTGGCACTCACAAAACTCAGAGGGAGAGCAGAGCTGGGCATGCAGAGCTGGGCCTGGTCAGGGCTGAGGTGCTGCCATCCAGGAGCCAGGCCTCACTCCCTGCAGTGCAGCACAGCCCAGAGAACACCACGATTCCCAGTGCAGGCAGGGCACAATGGGGCAGCTTTCCAGCCTTTGACAGCTTAAGGCACACAAACTTCACAGCAGTGGTTGCATCTCACAGCCATCTGGACTATTTTTAAATAAAAGCAAAATTTTTCATAAGTGATTTGTTGACTTCCAGCAGTCCACAAAGTGTAAAAAACCCAAGCTATTGCAGAATTTGGGATAATTTGCAAGCTTTAGTGTTGCAAGAACATAAATAGAGAAGTGCTGTTATTTAAGGAGGAAGGAAGTTGTATAAAATGTTTTAGAGGATGGTTTAAATGTCTTTAAATATAACAACTAATTTCCCGGTCTGAGGATTTTTCACTTTAAAGTCACACCAGACAGAAAGTTAAATTTTGCAGGTATGTATTAGATTATCAGATACTAAGGTTTCTTTTTACCCAAAAATAAATTATCTCATGTTAGAGATTTGTAAGCTTTCTAAGATTTTAATTTTTTAATGAAATATTATCACTGTTTAGTCTTGTAAATGCTTGTATATAGAAGAGGCACACAAGCATCCTTGCAAAACCAGTTCCCAAACCCAGATTCCCTGGCTGGTGAGCTCGCCTGTGCAGAAAATGTCAATAAGTATTCCCACAGGATCCATCATGAAAACCACCAGAGAGTCTCCTAACCCCTCAATGTTATCTCTTTCCCCACTTTAATCCCAAACAAAAATCTTAATGATCAATGTATTATTTTAGTCTTCAATAGAAATAACAATTCGTGCTCAAACGATGGAAAAAACCTGACCACCTTCCCCCAGATCACAGGAAATACAGTGAAAAAGATTAATCAAGGTGAAGTTTGTGAAAACTTTAATGGATTTAAGATCTTCTTCTAAAATCAGCTGCTAATGACAGACTTAGAGACCCCTAAACCAAGTCACAAAAAATATTAATAGTGAAAAAAAAATCAGAAAACTGCAAGTGACTGAGGACTCTTTTTGGTGGAAACCACTGCAAGCTAAACCTTTGCTAAGATGGCAGTGATAAGTGTTTTGTGCACAAGTTTTATCAAGATACGTGGTCCAGGCTCGTAGAAGACAGGACCAGTGGCTTGTACCCCAAGGAAATGACGTTGTACACAAATGATTATTTTTATGTGTCTTGTTGTTGCTATTGGAACATGAAAGCACTTATCTTTATGTAGTTTCCTCTATCTGTATCAACTAGTTGTAAACTCTGTTTGATTTTCCAGATCCTTTTAGAGTCAAATGTTATTTTAAAAGGACTGTAGAGTATAGAGAGCAGAGCAGCCAAAGGGCAATTTTAAATTTGCAGGCTGAAAGAAGCTGTATCATAGTCAGGCAGGGAGGAACTCACGGGCCAGTTTTTTATAAACTAATAAAAAATTTGAGAGAAGGCAGCTGATCTTCTTCTTGCTGTATGGTTTCTCTTCACCTGGAACAGCCTCCTTTGCCAAGAAGAAAGCAAAGCTGTTTGCAGAAAACAGCTCTGCTCAGCCTTCCTGGTGCTGTCTGCAGAGGAAGGAGGGAGGCAGCAGGATATGTTGCACATGCGTTCAGGTCCTTGCATTGTTGTCAAGGAAGTGATGTGAACTTCTGGGAAATCCATAGTTCCTCTTTAATATGTCAACAGGTTAACAGTGTTGTGCAGGCTGTATCTGGCTGTGCAAGCAAGGTGATGTTTATATGGTTGGACAGTGATAACAGCACCTGGATAAGTTCCGATTCCTTCTGGAAATATCATCTTTCCGTGTGAACATAAGCACAGGTGTTGACTTAATTTATCCTTACTGGCCTGCTTTTGTAACAGGACATCAATTCATTCAGTAAATTCAACCTGTAAGAGTGGAATGTCTTCATCTTCTCCCAAAACTCAGTACAGTACTTTTCCTTTTTAACACATTTTGAGCTTGAGAACAAGTGCTCTTTTTAAAATCCTGTCCTCAACAAATGCTAGAGAAATCTTTGAAAGCTTGGAAGTCCTAAATGATGCAAATGCAAAAAATGATGCATTTTTTTCCCTTTTTCTCTACCTGGGAAAGGCCACTTGGCTGCGGCAGGGTTTTGAGGTGGGCCTCCAGGAAGTGTCCGTGGGTGCTGCCCTCCCTCCCAGCACCCACACGCGGAGTGGGTGCCCCACAGTGAATGGCAAGGACCTGCTACAGGGCAGGAGCAGGGCAGGGACTGTGTGGGCCACCAGTGAGACATTGCTGTCAGACAACCTGTTGAGAGTTTCAGTTCCAAGTGAATTTTAAAAAAATGGGTTGAGCAAATTGTTGGTGTTTTCTGGCCCGTATATTACTTCTGAGAGAGGTCAGAATAACTTCTTATGCTGCTTTTTGTCCTTTCAGTCCTCTCCTAGGACATATGCTCTAAAACCCCATTATATCACAGCACAAGAAAGTGCTGCCACCCTGTGAGATGCCAGCACAGCTCAGGCCTTCTCCAAGCAGAAGGAATAATTAAATTATTCTTCATTGCCATGTGACAAGAGCCAGGGGCAGCCCAGTGGTCTTACCAACAAGAATTGGATCAATACTCAAGAAAGACTTGAAAAATTATTTTTTATGATTACAAAGTCGTCAGAAACAGCTGGAATTGGCAAGGGAAAGGTATTTTTCTCATTTCTTGAGGTTATTTGCCAAATGTTGAAGGAGGGATCTTGTATAATATTCGGTCTGTGAGTTTTCTCCTGTGTCTTTCAGAATGAATACACCACATACAAGGATTTGATCCCTTTGGCCAAAACAGCAATAATCAACATTTGTGTTTTGAGACATTTCAGTGATAAATGGGTTGGGGGTTGAAGCTACCTTTTTACATTGCTCCTGCACTGCTGGCTTGGAATGCACAGGAAAACCTCTGCACCTATTGGGCTTTTTCCTGACCATGAACACATTTCCTAAATACTATCTTGATGTGATGACACAAGCTAAGAACAATCCCAAAGTCCTTGTTTTATAGTTTTAACTAAGACTAAAGCATAAACCAATTAAACCCATCACTGTGAACTGGGAATGAACTTTTTTTACAATTCTGTAGCTCTCTGTAGCTCTCCTTGTTTTCAAAGGCCATTTCCTTCAGTTTATTTATTTTTATGCCAGCTTTTGCGGCTTTGTCCCTTGCACTGCACCCTGAGTGATATCACTAGAAATTCCAGATATGTCTCAACATAAAATCTGCAAATTCTCCCAAGTCTCCAAAAAACCTTCTCCCTGCCCTACTTCCCCAATTACTTTCCGTTTGGTGATAAAATGTGATTCTGTCAGTGTTCTTTCCAGTGCTGTCCCCAGGCAGCAGAAACACTCTGTGGCCAGTCTGATGTCAGTCTGCTTCCTCCTGTGCTGTGCAGAGAGCACCAACTGGGGCTGAGTCACATCTGGTGAAACTCTGGGTGGTGTTATTTTAGGGGAAAAGTCATTTGGAGGAAAGTGAGACCAAAAACTCAAGGGAGAAGTAAAATGCTGCGTATCAGCAGAGGTGCAGAGAGCAGAGAGTGCTGGTTGGATTTGCACAGCAGTGCAGTGAATCAGCATCAGGGCTGTGCCTGAAAACCTCTCAGTGCCACCCAGCCACCAGCACCAGTGAGAGCTCAGAGGTGCACTTGGGTACCCCATGGGGAAGTAGATGAAGGAAGAGACTGGAATGCAGTTTCAAAAGAAAATGGAATTGGGCTCTAAAATGGGATGGAAAGCAAGCCACGGTTTTCAGGGTGTCCACCCACAGCACATTGAGCCTGCAGGGCTGGGATTGGAAGCTCAGCAGCAGTGCAGCAGAAATCCCTCCAGTTCCTTATCCTTGCTGTTCACTCTCATATTCATTCCCTTTTATTGTGATGGCCTTTTAAATCAGATCTAATCCCAGGAAAGAGGGAGACACGCTCTGCATGGGGATGGAGAAAAGTGCCAGGAGCAGGGCCAAGAGCTCCTTGTTCAAGCTTTGTAGCAGGGGTGCACTCACACTCACTGTGTGAACTGCACCAGGTGAGATAGCATGGAAGGACATAACAATGATGCTTTTATTGAAGGTTTTGTATATATTTTTTTTCATCCTGTGAATCTAAATCCTCTTGCTCCTACTGCACAAATATCCTGGGTCATCTCTTAAGAGTTTTCTGTTTAATGAAGTTCAGTTGTAGTGGATTAAATCTACATCACTGGTGAGCTGAGAAGTGTTTGCCATTTTCTAATTAACAGCTTAAAGAATGATTTTTGCATAGAGGATATTTATGTGCTTTGCAGTTCATCTTTCCTCTTTGGGTCACATTAATTCCTGCATCTGAAATTTTTTCTCTATTTTGTGGCAGTAATGCACATAAAATGTTTGTAACGCCAAATTGCCGGGATATTTCTTTTCCTGATTTAATCCATGAAACACAAAGGACACCATGCTGTGCTTGGGGTCTAAAATGAGCACTCGGTCGCCCTTGGCAGGGGAGCTGCGATTCGTATCCCTGGGCTGTCCCAGGCACAGCTCAGCCAGCAGAGCAGGGCGCGACAGTGCCAGCTGCAGCTGCGCCCTGGCAGCGCGGAACGCTGCGCTCTCCCTGTCACCCGCGCAGGCTGGCTCGGTCTGGAGGCACAGCATTCCCGGGGGAAAGCTGTATAATATTCGCTATGTCGGTTTTCTCCTGTGTCTTTCAGAATGAATACACCACAGAATGCACCGCACGGCGCTCGCTGGGCAGAGCGCGGCCGCTCCGGGGAATCCCGGGCTCCGGGGCGGCGCTCGCCGGGACATCACTAGATGGCGACAGAAGCTTTGAAACCGAGCCGGAGCCTCCTGAGGGCTCGCACAGGGCTGCGGGTCAGGCTTTAGCCGGAGCCCAAAGGGGCAGGAGCAGCAACCTGGGCTACCGAGGGATCCCCTTGACTCTGGCCATCTCCCCTGTCGTCCCAGGGAGCCATCTCGCCGCGTTACGCCGTGCCTTTTGTTCCCAGGTGTAATATATGTTATGAAATGATTCGTGCTTAAAGAGAGAATGTATTTTATAAGATTGTACAATCCAAACGAGTCTCTGACCGCAAGCAACCCAGAGGCAGATGTCTACTTCGGAATCTCGAGATTCCTGAAGGCGGCAGGAGAACAATACCCAGTTTACTCATGAATAGACAGCCAAGAACCATCATCGCCCATCTGATACCATCGATCGAGCAGCAGAAGTCATAGCCAGAAAGATGCATCTGAATATGAGACTTCCCCTGACAGATCAACACCGGCACCCGCTCAGGAAACAGCGATTGTCCAGCCCTGCACAGTGAAAGGAACTCTCATACCTATGCAGAGTTACAAAAGAAATCGGGACTCCTCTGCCTCAGACATAATAAACTGCATAAAATAGCCTCGCTGGAAGCAGTGCTCCTGAACAAAGGGACATCTGATGGGATAGAGGTCGGATCCGGCTTCACCCAGCCGATCTCGGGCTCGACGCTGTCTCTTTGGCTGTGGGTTTTTGAGGACCGTATTTTGGTGATGGAAAAAATAAAATCTTTGCACATTTTGATAATTTGGCTTTTTGATTGGTCATTTATAACACAGGCAAGGATCCAGCACACTGGGCTGGAGGTACAGAGGTACTGGAGGGCTTCTCATGTGCCAGTGAGGCAATGCGAGGTAATCACATCCCATTACAGCTGCTGCTGCTCCTGAACTTGGCTGAGTAACCTGGGCTTGGTCAGCGGACCAGAATAATAATGCTGAGGTGCCCAGAGTGGCATCTGCCCTGTCATTGGGGAATATCAGCCGTGGGACTCACCAATCAGCCTTCCCCATAGTGCATCTCCACTCTGTGCTCAGGCTTAGGCTTAGTTTAATTCCATGCAAAAAGGGTAAGGAGAAAAAAAAAAAAGAAAGAAAGAAAAAAACAGGTCAAAAGAGGAGAAGCCAAGAAAAATTAAATTTAACTTTATATAAAATAAAAGCCATCTTCAGGGAAATCTCTTGCCATTCTGGGTGTTAAACTACTCTCTGAGGAAGCTGTGGGAAGCATATCTCCTTATTATATGCTGTAAACATGATTAATTTGCTTTTCTGTATAAATGAACCCTGTGATTCATTGCTGTCAGACAACCTGCTGAGAGTTTCAGTTCCAACTGAATTTTTAAAAAATGGGGTTGAGCAAATTGTTGGTGTTTTCTGGCCCATGGGGCAAAACTGTAAAGTCACAAAAGGGTTAATTTTTGAAACAGCTTCAGAATATTACAGAAATTGTTATAGTACAGCTGCCTGCTGTGCTCTGCTATGGGAGCAGAAGTGGCATCTGTAAGTGATGGCAGGTCACCACCTCACAGCAGGGACAGCAGGACCTGTTGAGGCACTGGAACTTGACTCCTGCTCCTCCAGTCTCCATAGCACATCATCTTCAACATGGTATTCACAGACCTGCAGGGACATATTTTGACAGCCTGTATATGTGCCCTTGCTCCAGAATTCCCCAGGAAGCTCAGGAAACAACTGCCCCCCTTGAGAGCAGCTTGTCTCCTCCTGGGAGTCCAGGTGGAATGTAGGCACAGGAGGGTCTGGTGACCTCTGCTGCATGGAAATGCGTCATTTCAATGACAGGGTGAAACCAAGGACAAAAGCAGTACCCCAGGAGCTTCATGTTCCTGTACCACCTTCTAAGTGCCCTGTCTGTTTCATACACCCTGAATCCCCACATCACACAGGTGGGTCTGGATGAAATTGGACCCAGTGAGCTAGACAGAATGGAGAGACCATGCTCTAGATGACAGTCTTTTGGTTTATAAGTGCCAGGTCTCAGCCAGAGAGTGTCTGCTTAGACTTCCAAGTTTTTATCTTCTCAATGGCTTTAGGAGCAGGAAAGTGCAGATGGACACCAAGGTATTGGGAGCAGAAGTGACCCGCCAGCATCCTGAGAACCGGCTGCAGAGCAGGGAGTTGCACCAGCTGCTGAGCCACCCTTTCAGCCATGCCTGGGACACTTTCAGGGGAAAGAGGCTTTGGTGACACTGAGAACAGAGAAGATAATTGCCCCTGCCAAAGTGGCTCAATCACCACACTGCCCTGCAGGAATGCATCAGTGAGCATCTGCTGTGCTGGGGCACACAGCCTGGCATGTGCCCCATCACCATGCTGGTATCAGCAGGGCTTTTTTTATCAGGATGGTGTTCACAGGTGACAGCCCAAATAGTTGCTCTGTTTTTCCCCAGAAGTGGAAACCCAAACCACATACTCCCCCACCCTCAGTCACTGCTCCTAAGCCAGGTGTTTCTTTAGAAAACATGTTGTTGGACTGTTTGAGAGAATTTTATGGGTTTTTCTGGTACTGTTTCTCACCTCTTGTGGTAATCCAGGTTTGTTAGTACCCACCAAATTGGGTGGGTAACAGAACTGTGACATAGTTAAATGTTGGAAATCCTGGAACATCCCAGAAGCCATTAAAAGCACATTTCTGTGTTTCTAAGGTGGTTTATGAAAAGAGACTGCAATCATGTTGTGTCATTCCTGACCTGTTCCTCAAACTGGTAATGGGAGCTGAAACAACCTGAGAACAGGAGCAGGAACAGCCTGAGAGGGGAGTGAGGAGAGGCACAGCCCAGTGGTGGGAGGGCTGGGTGCAGCAGAGGAGCCCTTGGTGGGGAGCACTGAGGAGACAGAGGGCAGAACCCTCAGGGCCCATCTAGAGTGGGTGAAAGGGCAGAACGTTACCTCAAAAGGCAGGGGCTGGTGCACCAAAACCTGACCCTCTGTCTGGGATGGGTTCCTGCCTGGGCCAAGGGTGTGCTTCTCATGGTTCCCAGGGTTGTCTGAGGGAAGGCTGGAATTGCACCAGCTGCTTTTCATACCAATGGAAACCTCTCAGAAACCCCTGCTGACCCTGGCAGGACTCTGGCTGACCTAGCAAGCAGTGTTCTGCCAAAACCAGGGGCTTGGGACCAAGGCAGGATCCTGAGAATTCCTCTCTGAAGGACATGTGTACCTGGGAAAAAGGGAAAAGGAAACTCCCTCAAGCTCCAAAGCTGTGGTTTTGCCATTCACAGTCAATGTCAGTCACTCCGATAATCCCTGCATCTAGGTGGGCGCTCCCCAGCCAGACTGCAGGCAAATAACCCATCTCTCACCCCACACACTGGCAGAAATAACTGCAGTGACACCAGCCTCCTCCCTTCAGGCTCCACCGAAGGCTCAGGCCAATCCAGGAAGTTGCAGGGGTTTTTATTTTCCATTGGTAGTTCAAAGGAATGAACGTAATTCTCTTTCTCCCGTCACTGCCATTTTCGTGTGTGCCGGAGCTTCTGGTTTCCAGTTACCACTGAAAGCAGAAGTGAAAAACAGAAAGAAAAGCTCTCCTCAGGGTATTTTAAGTTCAAGCAAAGTCAGGAGGTTTTACAAACAAAACAGGGGCACTGTGAGGTAATTTGGTTTGTGCTTAGCTAAAGGCAAATCAAACTTAGACGCTCACCTATCCTGTGAACTAGCCACGAATTCTCCTCCCTCCCAAATGCCTGCTCTGTATCAGCATCCACAGCTCAGTCCCAGTTTTGCCTAGCAGGTGTTTATGAATAATAATATTCTGCTCTTCAGCCAGAATTTCTGTCTGAAGGTCTCAAAATTTACATTTTTGCAAAATTTAAATTTTGCAAAGTAAGAATGAGTAACAACAGAGTCACTCTTTCGTACAGATTTCTGTTAGCCACCCAGAGCTGCGGTGGCAGAGATGAAAATGATGCTGAAGTGCCTCAGCTAGAGGCACAGCTGTGCTTCAGCAGCTCCCCAGCTGTCCTCCCTGTTGTTCTCCCAGTTGTCCTCCTGTTACAGACCAAAGATGCATGGGGGAACCAAGTCTTGATACAGCCTCTGGTAACTTCAGTCACTCAAATATCATGGGAAGTGTTGGAATAGATCAGACAGAAAGGCTCTGATTTTTGCTGTTGCTCTAAATCAGCCCAGTGTGAAATGCTGTCATGCAGTGATGATGGCCTGGACCCAGAAATCAAAGATGAACAAAGAGGTTTCAGGAAAAAAAAGCCCAAAAGAACAACTGGTCAGGATGGGGACATGATACCCAGACCCATGTATCTGCCTGCACACTTCTTATGAGGGAGGATGACAACTTTCTGTGCAGAGCAAGAATGTTTGGCAAGAGGAATGACACCAAGAGAAGATTTGAAAGTGCAAAGATCATCAGAGAGCAGTGAAAGCCTGAGGGTTTTCTTTGTTAGACAAAATGACTGTTCATACTGGGTAGGTCAGCACAGCTACAGCAGAGTCACAGCAAAGAAGTCTAGGTGATGTCCAGTGGAGTTTTCTGGCCACAGAAAGGAGTGTGAAGCCCCGACTGCAAAGTGAAAATAAAGAGATATTTCAATACTTCATACTGTAATGACATTTTGGCAATGTGAGAACTTAAAAGACATTCACAACATGAAATCTGTGTAGCTGAAGGACTAAATTTTAGGGGCTGGATCTGTCCTAGCTGATCCTAGTTGATACTTCAAGTTAAAAAAAAAAAGAAAAAGAAAACTTTGAAACTTAGATCTTGACAGGAAATTATTCTTGCAGCCTCTGACATATCATCAGAGGAACTTTCCATTCAGCTCCAAGTTTCAATTGCTGAAAAACTTAATTTGCTATGCCTACTCTGATTAGACAGGAAGAGAATGGTAAGATAGAGGAGTAGGATATACAAGAAGTATAGAGGGTGAGCGAATGTGCATCAAGGAGAAAGGAAGTAGTCATGCTGATAAGGACAACTATTAAGGAAATGTTGCAGTAAATGAGAGAATTATGCCTGTTTCCATTAGGAAATACGGTGATGAATGAAAGAAGGAAAGAAAGAAAGACAGAAAGAGAGAAATAGAGAGAGAAAGAGAAGGAGAAATGAAAGAAGGAAAGAAAGAAAGACAGAAAGAGAGAAATAGAGAGAGAAAGAGAAGGAGAGAAATAGAGACAGTGAGAAAGAAAGAGAGAAAGAGAGGAAGAGAGGAAGAGAGGAAGAGAGAAGAAAGAAAGAAAGAAAGAAAAAAGAAAGAAAGAAAGAAGAAAAAAGAAAGAAAGAGAAAGAAAGAAAAGAAAGAAGAAAGAAGAAAGGAAAGAAAGAAGGAAAGAGGAAGAAAGAAAGAAAAAAGAAAGAAAGAAAGAGAAAGAAAGAAAGAAAGAAAGGAAAGAAAGAAAAAGAAAAGAAAGAAAGAAAAGAAAGAAAGAAAGAAAGAAAAGAAAGAAAAAAGAAAGAAAGAAAGAAAGAAGAAAGAAAGAAAGAAAGAAAAGAAAGAAAGAAAGAGAATCATACATGCAGTCAGCCCAGGTAATAAAACAGGAGCATCTTGATCTTCCAGTGAAAGGTGTGAAATCAGCTAGTGCAGAGATAACAGCAGCAGAAATCTGACTTGAAGTTGTAGGGTCAGTATTAAGCAGGGAAGAGAATAGTACAAGGGAAGGGATGGGAAAGATTTCTTCACTTGGGAATGGGAAAGAAACTTATTTTGACATGTATGAAAATCAGTTTGCTGCACTGGTCATAAAGAAATTCTATCAAGACAGTGTTAGGAATCTGTTATAAATTTCTTAAGGTTAAATTTGCTTTGTGATAGAACTCTCCCAAGAAGGGGCAACAACGACAATTTTGGAGACCAGCGGGTATTTCCCTTGTGTGCTGGATGTGCCAAGGTGCAGGCCAGTGTGTGACATCCATCCCTGCTGTGGAACCAGACATGTCACTGCCACAGTTCACCCCTTCTTTCTAGGGGCAAGCTGTTTCCATGCCCAAGAGGTGTCTCTTTGGTTTCCTGACACATGCTCACAGATCCTGTAGGAGAGAAAAAAACACAGAAAAAACACAGAAAAAACACAGAAAAAACACAGAAAATACACAGAGCCCTTGGTAGCCAGAGCAGCAGAGAATGGGCTGTGGGCTGGCAGGGCAATTCCCTATGCAGGTGGAGAGTGTTGATGAGCTTGCAGGCTATATGCTATCCAAACCTCCAGCAGGCAGAACATGCAGAGCTGTTTGGAGAAGCACCTCTTCAGAGAAATAAGAAGGTGTGGAAAGATTCCAAGCCTAATGGGGTGAGTTGGTGGCTGAGTGAGAGTTTCAGGTGTAAGCAGGAGCTTACAGAGGCAAGGAAAAGGCTCTGAGCAGACGAGTTCATGCCTTGGGCACCTACCTCACAGTGCAAAGGGAGGAAAATGAGAGAGGTCATGAGGCATGCAAGATCAGTCAAAGGATATCAAAACAAACAGCAAAGTATGGGTTAAATGAAGTGGAGAAAGAACTCCCTGGTGGGAGCTCTTCCTCTTTTTGTGCAAGGGGCTGCTGCGTGGTGCAGCAGTGCTGGGGGGTGTTGCACAAAACCAGCACTACGGCACAGACATTTTCTCTGGCTGTATTTTCACTACATCCTCTTCGTTTCTCTGCAGTTTCTAGATTTCCTCCAGTTTCTAGGGAAGTCTGGGCATAAAGAAAAAAATAGACATCATTTAAGGGCTGGCATCAGCTGATCAGGTGCTGGACATCAGTTCCCATGTCCAGGATCTGGCTTCAGACACCTTCCTCCTTTGAGCTGTTCAGGAAATCCCCCAGGCTGTAAGGGTTGAAAATAAAACTAGCCTAGATTTACCAGAGTACAAAAGGACACTTGAAAATGTAACACGAAAAAAAAAACTTTTCTCTGCATTCAGCTAAGGTCTGAAAGTGGTTTTTAAAGCAAATTTTCCTCATTGCCCACCTCATTTTCTGCAGTCATCTCATGCATAAGAAAACATCAGCCCTGAAAGAGACTTTTCCAAGAAAATTATCAAGAAGGTGCAAAATGAAAGAAGCCCCTTGCTGAGGGGTCACCTCCCTTTCTTCCTTCATGTGGGCTCACATTGTCCAAGAAATATTGTGGTCAGGGGTAGGCAAGTCACAGGGAAGGTGGGCAGGGGAGTACTTACACTGCGGAGCCCATGGGGTGCTCACTCCAGCTGCTGCAAGTACACCAAAACCATGGGGGCATCAAGCAGCAGCCTGGGAGAGAGGGAGGCAAAGCCTGGATCTCACTGCTCCATACAGGAGAAGCATGAGAGCAGATGGGATCTGGGACTCCAAAGCCATGGAGACGTGAGGCAGATGATGCCACAGACAGGGATGTGGTTCCTAGAGTGGCCAGCACCATGCTGGGAGGAGCATGGAGTGGACCTGACACAGGCAGCTCCTGAGTCCTTCCCAACACAGCACCTCCCACCGCCCATCAGCAGAGACAGGAGAGGACCTCTTCTGCTGCTCCTGCCCCAGGCCAGGGGTGCTCACAGTGCCCACACTGCTCTGCCCTGCTCACTGCAGGTCCTCCTGCATTCCTGTGCCTCGGCAGAGAAATCCACGTAGCTCATGTCCATGAGGCCAGTTCTTACAGCTGGGATCCCCCAGCTGTGCCATTTGGGTCTTGTATTCTTGAAGTATTTCAGCCACTGCTCTCCATCACCTCTGCTCTGGAGGCAGGAGCTGAAAGAGTTTCTGTGAGGAGTTTTTTAGCTTGTCTTATGCTGCAGGTTAGACAAAATTATAATTATTCTTTTCATCTTCTAGGGTTCTGAACCATTTCTTGTCTATCTCACACATCTATTCCATTCATTTTGCCCCCACAACTAGAACTTTCCTCTTCTGTTCAAACTGCAGCAAGGCCCTGATCCCGAGGACATTCTCCACCAACCCTCAGGGACTCCCCAAAGCCTCACTGTGGAAAGCCCCCTCGGAGGCTGGGGATCCACACTGGGCAGCTGCAAGGCAAGGACCCATGAAAGGATCACCCTAACAAAGGTGTTCAGGGTACCTGAGGGCAGGGTGGCACAAACTGCTGCACTGTTCCTTTCCTTAGAGAAGACAAGGGATTTAAAGTGAGGAACACCATCCTGCCTCAGCATGGCACAGAGACCTGCTAGCTGGTGTCCTGAAAAGTGGGAACTGCTAACTAAAGGCCTGAAAAAGTCTTATTTCAAATAAAAAAATAAACTTATGTGGATATTATTAGTAAATGCACCAGGCAAAATAAACAGACTCAGACTACATCCTGTGTCTCAGATCAGCTTCTGCATCCCCATTTCCTTTCGGTGCATGCATCGCCCCGATGGCTCTGACTCACATGCTGGCACTGGAACAGCTTTGGATGTACTGTCCCGTGTCCTGAGAGGAAATGAGACACTGATGTGGCTTGGAAAAGTGGGAAATAATCTTTAATCATTCTACTCTGTATTACAGCCAAGTGCTGCTGCCCCCACAGAGATGCGCTGGGAGCCACACTCAGCACCAGCGGGAGGGGGAGCACAGGACTGATCCCAAAACCATTGAATTCCCAAAGTATCTGATATCCAAGCCCAGCACTGTCAGGGCATCTGCCTCAGGACAAGTACAGGGCACAGGTCACTTCTGCTCTTCAGCACATTTTGGTACACAGTGCACCTCTGCCAAGGACTGTACCTCTGCCTAGGGCTTGTATCCTTCCAGGCCTTCTGCCTGCCTCCTCTCCCAGGAACGCCCTGCAGAGAGAGGAGAGTGGCTTTTCATACCACAGAACCATGATGTGGGCTTTACTACTCAGAAAGGCACTGAGGACCTGGCTGTGCCTCTCCCAGAGACTTTAGGGGAGAGGGAGACAGAAGGTGACAGAGCCAGGCAGAGGAAAGCACGGGGGAGCAATGCCCCCACAGCATGTCAAAACTTTCCTGAGTGGGGGGAGCAAGTCTCCTTCTGTAGCTTCATCCAGCCACAAGGAAAACCCTGGGAGAATTGCAGGGACAGAGAATAAAAAACACTGTGTCTTGAGAGAAGGTGTAATTTATAAAATCCATTCCTGAGGTCTTGCAATATTGGGGTAGGAAGCTGAGGTAATCAAGCACAGAAGAGGAAGGGGGCATTAGGCAGAGGCAAGGGTTTGCAGGGCAAATGCTGAAAAGGGAGACAAGGTTTGCCTTTTTGTGCTGCTTTTTTTTTTGTGTGCCAGCATCTACTCTGTCCTCCAAAACACGTGTCAGTGTGTGGGGGTGGCCCAGCTTTCTTCTGCTTCCCCCTCAGGGTTCAGGTCCACGTGGGGTCAGGGAAGTGTCTCTAGTCCAACCCCTGCTCCACATGGGGCAGACTGCAAGGGTCACAACTCAGTTATTTGGGCTATTCCATTCAAACTTTGAAAATATATCCCTATGTCTGGTAAAAAATAAAGATTTCTAAACTTAAAGAGACCTTATAAACTCGGCTTGAATTTGTGTCTGCGATCTTATGCAACCCAGTCCCAGTTGTTTGTACTTCCAAAACTCTGGTCTGAAACTGTTATGTCACTGTCAGTGCAGACTTTAGCCTGAATAATCCCTCAAGGGACTTGGGAAGAAGGGAGCACCCGGGAATGTTCAGGAGAGGAGTCATCCTCAGCAGGCCCATATTTTATGAGCTGGCCATGTTTCCCTGGTGTCTAACCTCTGCCTCATTGCTTCATCTTTCAGGGCCAGAGGTGTTCATGCTGGGACAACATTTACAAACACAACACCAGGAGTATCATTTCAGAGAAGGTGATCTATCTTTGTGGCTTCTGGGTACTAATTACTCCTAATGAGAAGCTTGACCCTGACATGATGACTTTTCTTATAGCAGCCCCATCCAGTTCAGTTAAACATTTCCTAAATATGAATAAGAACCTTTCTGATATAAAAAAGGCACAATGAAGTCCTGTAACCAGAACTATTGCAAAATCTGGAATAGTATCTACTGACATGCAAAGGCCGGGGCATGCAAAACATTAGAGTCTAGGGGGAATGCAAAACTCCAGCATACAACAGCTGGAGTTAGCTGAAGCTTGCAAGGAGCTGAAGTTTTGGAAGAAGCACTGTATTTCCTTGCATAAAATACAGAATTTTTTGTCCTTTCCCCCAGGGGAGCTAAATGATGATAAGGTCTCTATTGCTGCCCATCTCCAGCAGCCTTCCTAACATGCTGGTTTGGTTTCCCATGGGCCCTAATAAGTGGTCTAGAGGAAAAAAAAAAATAAAAGTGGTTCTGGCCCAAGACCTGTCCATGGAAGGGTTTGCTGGATGTCTCTCCTGTTCTCTGGCATGCAAGAACAAGGGGTGTGCAGGGACAGGCACGTGCACTAATTCTGGCTTCAGGGCTCTGAATGTGCAGCGCTGCCCCAGCAACCACCTGAGAAATTAGCTTTGGAAGTCATTCCCCCTTCACCATGGAAGGAGGGAATGCTTCTAGCCCCATTTACAGATTTCATGGGTGCAGGAAGAAATACCACACCTCTTCTTGAGATATGTGTGCTCAGAGGCACACCTTGAGGGCCCCCTCCTTCCAGGTAATTTCTGATTTCTTATCACATCTGCACTTACCCACACGTACTACAGAAAAGACCAAGAGACAATTCCACAGTTAATACTAAAGTCTTGCTGCTGGGAAGTAAAACCTAACTGAGGCACTGCTTGTCTAAAACAGTGCAGAAATGGAGACAGATCTTCCCTGAACATTTTTGACATTATTTGGGATTATTCCCCTTCCTGGAAATGTTGCTCTTTTGGCAGAAATGAGTTGCTGATGATGTTGTAGCCTAAAGATGCTTTCATATTTCTAAGGAAAAAACCAGCTTAAACTCAAATGGTAGTTGCTTGCTTTGAAAATCTCCTTTCTTATGCAGAAAATGGTCTGATTTTCCCTGAGAGACAACCCAGTGTGTATTTGGAAATGCCATGGTGTTTGGCCAGCCCTGCCTGAGGACAGTGATATCTGGTCTTCTGGTCTTTCAAAATCCACCTACACTCAAACCCACAAGGATGCAGCGTATGTCCCTCCTCAGAGGGTCTGCAGGGTGGGCAGGGAGCCAGTTAGACCAGTCCATCCCATGGGGTCTTTACACCACTTTTCAAGCACATCACTTAGTGGGAAGCCTTTGCTGGCTTCTTGCCTTGTCTGTATGCCAGAAAGTACAGCCATGGTCCGCACAGGGCCCACCCCCCAGGGTCCCAGAGCTCCCAGGTGTCCAGATTGTCCTCGGGCCACCAGCATCTGGGGGGATGGGCAGCACAGTGTCACTGGGCTCCTGTCATCCTTGGGGCATGGCCATGTCCTTCTGGCTCTGCTCAGGACAACAGCTGGAACCAGCCACCTCCAGGCTCTGTGGCAGGAGCTCAGGGGGAGAAGGAGCGCAGGAGGTGCCTAAAGAGCCTGACCTGTGCCATTTGTGTGTCAGATGCCATCTGAGGGGGGGCTGGTGGCCCAGTGCAGAGGGCAGATCCATGTGGCCAGCCTCCCACAAGTCCCCTCTGCACCTGTGCCAAAGGGGCACAGGCTGGCTGGCAGGGCAGGATGTGCAGTGCAGGATGTGCAGTGCACACAGTGACTTGTGGCGGACAGACAGAGCTGCAGACACTGTGAGAATGGGAGGGAAGCTGCATGGCTGATGGGGACACCAGGTCAGGCTTGGAAACTACCATTATGCACAAAACTAGGGAGATACAGTTAATTTGTTTGAGGGGATCTCTTTGTGAATACTTTGTGAATACAGGTTTTGTGAAGGAGCACCTGCAGGGATGGAGGGATACAGGCTCTGCTCAGGGGTCAGCACTGCCATGAGCTTACCTGTGCCAGGGCCCACGTGCCAGCAGCTCCTGCTCATTTGCCATTTGCAGCAGGCAAGAGAGGAGTTGACAAAGGGAA
>CM077464.1:15491341-15616048 GCA_039654755.1 Calcarius lapponicus | reverse complement strand
ATGCTTCATGCAGTGATGATGGCCTGGACCCAGAAATCAAAGATGAACAAAGAGGTTTCAGGAAAAAAAAGCCCAAAAGAACAACTGGTCAGGATGGGGACTGATACCCAGACCCATGTATCTGCCTGCACACTTCTTATGAGGGAGATGACAATTTCTGTGCAGAGCAAGAATGTTTGGCAAGAGGAATGACACCAAGAGAAGATTTGAAAGTGCAAAGATCATCAGAGAGCAGTGAAAGCCTGAGGGTTTTCCTTTGTTAGACAAAATGGACTGTTCATACTGGGGTAGTCAGCACAGCTTCAGCAGAGTCACAGCAAAGAAGTCTAGGTGATGTCCAGTGGAGTTTTCTGGCCACAGAAGGAGTGTGAAGCCCCGACTGCAAAGTGAAAATAAAGAGATATTTCAATACTTCATACTGTAAATGACATTTTGGCAATGTGAGAACTTAAAGACATTCACAACATGAAATCTGTGTAGCCTGAAGGACTAAATTTTAGGGGCTGGATCTGTCCTAGCTGATCCTAGTTGATACTTCAAGTTAAAAAAAAAAAAGAAAAAGAAAACTTTGAAACTTAGATCTTGACAGGAAATTATTCTTGCAGCCTCTGACATATCATCAGAGGAACTTTCCATTCAGCTCCAAGTTTCAATTGCTGAAAAACTTAATTTGCTATGCCTACTCTGATTAGACAGGAAGAGAATGGTAAGATAGAGGAGTAGGATATACAAGAAGTATAGAGGGGTGAGCGAATGTGCATCAAGGAGAAAGGAAGTAGTCATGCTGATAAGGACAACTATTAAGGAAATGTTGCAGTAAAATGAGGAGAATTATGCCTGTTTCCATTAGGAAATACGGTGAAGAAGGAATGAAAGAAGAAAGAAAGAAAGAAAAAAAGAAAAGAAAAGAAAGAAGAAAGAGAAAAGGAAGGGAAGGAGAAGAAGAAAGAAGAAGAAGAAAGAAGAAAGGAAAAGAAAGAGAAAGAGAGGAAGAAAGAGAAAAGAGAGAAGGAAGAAGAAGAAGAAAGGGAAAAGAAAGAAAGAAAGGAAAAGAAAGGAAAGAAAGAAAGGAAAGGAAAGAAAGAAAGAGAAGAAGAAAAGGAAAGAAAGAAAGAAAGAAAGAAAGAAAAGAAGAAAGAAAGAAGAGGAGAAAGAAAAAAGAAGAGAAAGAAAGAAGAAAGAAAGAAAGAAAGAAGAAAAGAAGAGAAGAAAGAAATAAGAAAGAAAGAAAGAAAAAGAAAGAAAGAAAGGAAAGAAAGAAAGAAGAGAAAGAAAGGGGAAAAGAAAGAAAGAAAGAAGAAAGAAAGAAAGAGAATCATACATGCAGTCAGCCCAGGTATAAAACAGGAGCATCTTGATCTTCCAGTGAAAGGTGTGAAATCAGCTAGTGCAGAGATAACAGCAGCAGAAATCTGACTTGAAGTTGTAGGGTCAGTATTAAGCAGGGAAGAGAATAGTACAAGGAGAGGGATGGAAAGGATTTCTTCACTTTGGGAATGGGAAAGAAACTTATTTTGACATGTATGAAAATCAAGTTTGCTGCACTGGTCATAAAGAAATTCTATCAAGACAGTGTTAGGAATCTGTTATAAATTTCTTAAGGTTAAATTTGCTTTGTGATAGAACTCTCCCAAGAGAGGGGGCAACAACGACAATTTTGGAGACCATGCGGGTATTTTCCCTTGTGTGCTGGATGTGCCAAGGTGCCAGGGCCAGTGTGTGACATCCATCCCTGCTGTGGAACCAGACATGTCACTGCCACAGTTCACCCCTTCTCTAGGGGGCAGAAAGCTGTTCCATGCCCAAGAGGTGTCTCTTTGGTTTCCTGACACATGCTCACAGATCCTGTAGGGAGAGAAAAAACACAGAAAAAACACAGAAAAAAACACAGAAAAAAAAACACAGAAAATACACTGAGGCCCTTGTAGCCAGAGCAGCAGAGAATGGGCTGTGGGCTGGCAGGGCAATTCCCTATGCAGGTGGAGAAGTGTTGATGAGCTTGCAGGCTATATGCTATCCAAACCTCCAGCAGGCAGAACAATGCAGAGCTGTTTGGAGAAGCACCTCTTCAGAGAAAATAAGAAGGTGTGGAAAGATTCCAAGCCTAATGGGGTGAGTTGGTGGCTGAGTGAGAGTTTCAGGTGTAAGCAGGAGCTTACAGAGGCAAGGAAAAGGCTCTGAGCAGACGAGTTCATGCCTTGGGCACCTACCTCACAGTGCAAAGGGGAAAATGAGAGAGGTCATGAGGCATGCAAGATCAGTCAAAGGATATCAAAACAAACAGCAAAGTATGGGTTAAATGAAGTGGAGAAAGAACTCCCTGGTGGGAGCTCTTCCTCTTTTGTGCAAGGGCTGCTGCGTGGTGCAGCAGTGCTGGGGGGTGTTGCACAAAACCAGCACCTTACGGCACAGACATTTTCTCTGGCAGTATTTTCACTACATCCTCTTCGTTTCTCTGCAGTTCTAGATTTCCTCCAGTTTCTAGGGAAAGTCTGGGCATAAAGAAAAAAATAGACATCATTTAAGGGCAGGCATCAGCTGATCAGGTGCTGGACATCAGTTCCCATGTCCAGGATCTGGCTTCAGACACCTCTTCCTCCTTTGAGCTGTCAGGAAATCCCCAGGCTGTAAGGGTTGAAAATAAAACTAGCCTAGATTTACCAGAGTACAAAAGGACACTTGAAAATGTAACAGAAAAAAAAAAACTTTTCTCTGCATTCAGCTAAGTCTGAAAGTGGTTTTTAAAGCAAATTTTCCTCATTGCCACCTCATTTCTGCAGTCATCTCATGCATAAGAAAACATCAGCCAGAAAGAGACTTTTCCAAGAAAATTATCAAGAAGGTGCAAAATGAAAGAAGCCCCTTTGCTGAGGGGTCACCTCCCTTTTCTTCCTTCATGTGGGTCTCACATTGTCCAAGAAATATTGTGGTCAGGGTAGGCAAGTCACAGGGAAGGTGGGCAGGGGAGAGTACTTACACTGCGGAGCCCATGGGTGCTCACTCCAGCTGCTGCAAGTACACCAAAACCATGGGGGCATCAAGCAGCAGCCTGGGAGAGAAGGCAAAGCCTGGATCTCACTGCTCCATACAGGAGAAGCATGAGAGCAGATGGGATCTGGGACTCCAAAGCCATGGAGACGTGAGGCAGATGAAGCCACAGACAGGGAAGTGGTTCCTAGAGTGGCCAGCACCATGCTGGGAGGAGCATGGAGTGGACCTGACACAGGCCAGCTCCTGAGTCCTTCCCAACACAGCACCTCCCACCGCCCCATCAGCAGAGACAGGAGAGGACCTTCTGCTGCTCCTTGCCCCAGCCAGGGGTGCTCACAGTGCCCACACTGCCTGCCCTGCTCACTGCAGGTCCTCCTGCATTCCTGTGCCTCGGCAGAAATCCACGTAGCTCATGTCCATGAGGCCAGTTCTTACAGCTGGGATCCCCCAGCTGTGCCATTTGGGTCTTGTATTCCCTTGAAGTATTTCAGCCACTGCTCTCCATCACTCTGCTCTGGAGGCAGGAGCTGAAAGAGTTTCTGTGGGAGTTTTTAGCTTGTCTTATTGCTGCAGGTTAGACAAAAATTATAATTATTCTTTTCATCTTCTAGGGTTCTGAACCATTTCTTGTCTATCTCCACACATCTATTCCATTCATTTTGGCCCCACACTAGAACTTTCTCTTCTGTTCAAACTGCAGCAAGGCCTGATCCCGAGGACATCTCCACACAACCCTCAGGGACTCCCCAAAGCCTCACTGTGGAAAGCCCCCTCGGAGGCTGGGGATCCACACTGGGCAGCTGCAAGGCAAGGACCATGAAAGGATCACCCTAACAAAGGTGTCCAGGGTACCTGAGGGCAGGGGTGGCACAAACTGCACTGTTCCTTTCCTTAGAGAAGACAAGGGATTTAAAGTGAGGAACACCATCCTGCTCAGCATGGCACAGAGGACCTGCTAGCTGATGTCCCTGAAAAGTGGGAACTGCTAACTAAAGGCCTGAAAAAGTCTTATTTCAAATAAAAAAATAAACTTATGTGGATATTATTAGTAAATGCACCAGGCAAAATAAACAGACTCAGACTACATCCTGTGTCTCAGATCAGCTTTCTGCATCCCCAATTTCCTATCGGTGCATGCATCGCCCGATGGCTCTGGACTCACATGCTGGCACTGGAACAGCTTTGGGATGTACTGTCCCGTGTCCTGAGAGGAAATGAGACACTGATTGTGGCTTGGAAAGTGGAAATAATCTTTAATCATTCTACTCTGTATTACAGCCAAGTGCTGCTGCCCCCACAGGAGATGCGCTGGGGAGCCACACTCAGCACCAGCGGGAGGGGAGCACAGGGACTGATCCCAAAACCATTGAATTCCCAAAGTATCTGATATCCAAGCCCAGCACTGTCAGGGCATCTGCCTCAGGACAAGTACAGGGCACAGGTCACTTCTGCTCTTCAGCACATTTTGGTACACAGTGCACCTCTGCCTAGGACTGTACCTCTGCCTAGGGCTTGTATCCTTCCAGGCCTTCTGCCTGCCTCCTCTCCCAGGAACGCCCCTGCAGAGAGAGGAAGTGTGGCTTTCATACCACAGAACCATGATGTGGGCTTTACTACTCAGAAAGGCACTGAGGACCTGGCTGTGGCCCTCTCCCAGAGACTTTAGGGGAGAGGAGACAGAAGGTGACAGAGCCAGGCAGAGGAAAGCACGGGGGAGGCAATGCCCCCACAGCATGTCAAAAACTTTCCTGAGTGGGGGGAGCAAGTCTCCTTCTGTAGCTTCATCCCAGCCACAAGGAAAACACCTGGGAGAATTGCAGGGACCAGAGAATAAAAAACACTGTGTCTTGAGAAGGTGTAATTTATAAAATCCATTCTGAGGTCTTGCAATATTGGGTAGCGAAGCTGAGGTAATCAAGCACAGAAGAGGGAAGGGGCATTAGGGCAGAGGCAAGGTTGCAGGCAAATGCTGAAAGGAGACAAGGTTTTGCCTTTTTTGTGCTGCTTTTTTTGTGTGCCAGCCATCTACTCTGTCTCCAAAACACGTGTCAGTGTGTGGGGTGGCCCAGCTTTCTTCTGCTTCCCCTCAGGGTTCAGGTCCACGTGGGGTCAGGATGAGTGTCTCTAGTCCAACCCCTGCTCCACATGGGGGCAGACTGCAAGGTCACCACTCAGTTATTTTGGGCTATTCCATTCAAACTTTGAAAATATATCCCTATGTCTGTAAAAATAAAGATTTCTAAACTTAAAGAGACCTTATAAACTCGGCTTGAATTTGTGTCTGCGATCTTATGCACCCAGTTGTTTGTACTTCCAAAAACTCTGGTCTGAAACTGTTATGTCACTGTCAGTGCAATGACTTTAGCTGAATAATCCCTCAAGGGACTTGGGAAGGAGCACCCGGGAATGTTCAGGAGAGGGAGTCATCCTCAGCAGGCCCATATTTATGAGCTGGCCATGTTTTCCCTGGTGTCTAACCTCTTGCCTCATTGCTTAATCTTTCAGGGCCAGAGGGTGTTCATGCTGGGACATACATTATACAAACGACAACACCAGGAGTATCATTTCAGAGAAGGTGATCTATCTTTTGTGGCTTCTGGTACTAATTTACTCCTATGAGAAGCTTGACCCTGACATGATGACTATTTCTTATAGCAGCCCCATCCAGTTCAGTTTAACATTTCCTAAATATGAATAAGAACCTTTCTGATAAAAAAAAGGCACAATGAAGTCCTGTAACCAGAACTATTGCAAAATCTGGAATAGTATCTACTGACATGCAAAGGCCGCGGGCATGCAAAACATTAGAGTCTAGGGGGAATGCAAAACTCCAGCATACAACAGCTGGAGTTAGCTGAAGCTTGCAAGGAGCTGAAGTTTGGAAGATAGCACTGTATTTCCTTGCATAAATACAGAATTTTTTGTCCTTTCCCCAGGGAGCTAAATGATGAAAGGTCTCTATTGCTGCCCATCTCCAGCAGCCTTCCTAACATGCTGGTTTGGTTTCCCATGGGCCCTAATAAGTGGTCTAGAGGAAAAAAAAAATAAAAGTGGTTCTGGCCCAAGACCTGTCCATGGAAGGGTTTGCTGGATGTCTCTCCTGTTCTCTGGCATGCAAGAACAAGGGTGTGTGCAGGGACAGGCACGTGCACTAATTCTGGCTTCAGGGCTCTGAATGTGCAGCGCTGCCCCAGCAACCACCTGAGAAATTAGCTTTGGAAGTCATTCCCCCTTCACCATGGAAGAGGGAATGCTTCTAGCCCCCATTTACAGATTTCATGGGTGCAGGAAGAAATACCACACCTCTTCTTGAGATATGTGTGCTCAGAGGCACACCTTGAGGCCCCCTCCTTCCAGGTAATTTCTGATTTCTTATCACATCTGCACTTACCCACACGTACTACAGAAAAGACCAAGAGACAATTCCACAGTTAATACTAAAGTCTTGCTGCTGGGAAGGTAAAACCTAACTGAGGCACTGCTTGTCTAAAACAGTGCAGCAGAAATGGAGACAGATCTTCCTGAACATTTTTGACATTATTTGGATTATTCCCCCTTCCTGGGAAATGTTTGCTCTTTTGGCAAAATGAGTTGCTGATATGTTGTAGCCAAAGATGCTTCATATTTCTAAGGAAAAAACCAGCTTAAACTCAAATGGGTAGGTGCTTGCTTTGAAATCTCCCTTTCTTATGCAGAAAATGGTCTGATTTTCCCTGAGACAACCAGTGTGTATTTGGAAAATGCACATGGTTGTTTGGCCAGCCCTGCCTGAGACAGTGATATCTGGTCTTCTGGTCTTTCAAAACCACCTACACTCAAACCCTCAAGGATGCAGCGTATGTCCCTCCTCAGAGGGTCTGCAGGGTGGGCAGGGAGCCAGTTAGACCAGTCATCCCATGGGGTCTTTACACCAACTTTTCAAGCACATCACTTAGTGGAAGCTCTTTGCTGGCTTCTTGCCTTGTCTGTATGCCAGAAAGTACAGCCATGGTCCGCACAGGGCCCACCCCCAGGGTCCCCAGAGCTCCCAGGTGTCCCAGATTGGTCCCTCGGAGCCACCAGCATCTGGGGATGGCAGCACAGTGTCACTGGGCCTCCTGTCATCCTTGGGGCATGGCCATGCTTCTGGCTCTGCTCAGGGACAACAGCTGGAACCAGCCACCTCCAGGCTCTGTGGCAGGAGCTCAGGGGGAGAAGGAGCCAGAGGTGCCTAAAGAGCCTGACCTGTGCCATTTGTGTCAGATGCATCTGAGGGGCTGGTGGCCCCAGTGCAGAGGCAGATCCATGTGCCAGCCTCCCACAAGTCCCTCTGCACCTGTGCCAAAGGGGCACAGGCTGGCTGGCAGGGGCAGGATGTGCAGTGCAGGATGTGCAGTGCACACAGTTGACTTGTGCGGACAGACAGAGCTTGCAGACACAGTGAGATGGGAGGGGAAGCTGCATGGCTGATGGGGACACCAGGTTCAGGCTTGGGAAACTACCATTATGCACAAAACTAGGGAGATACAGTTAATTTGTTTGAGGGGGATCTCTTTGTGAATACTTTGTGAATACAGGTTTGTGAAGGAGCACCTGCAGGGATGGAGGGATACAGGCTCTGCTCAGGGTCAGCACTGCCATGAGCTTACCTGTGCCAGGGCCACGTGCAGCAGCAGCCTGCTCATTGCCATTTGAGCAGGCAAGAGAGGAGTTGACAAAGGGAAAAGACCCACACTGGAAATTCACACAGGTTTTGTAGACTTCCTCTTTGGGCAAACTGTGTTTGCTTTTCCCTCTTTTTTTTTTTTTTTTTTGAATGGGGGAGGTGGTTCTTGTTTCAGCTGGAAGAGAATTATTTTTCTTCTTAGCAGAAGAAAAACTGGTACTGGCTAAGTTCTTCTTAGTGCCCATGTTTTGGATTTGAAATGAAACTCGCGTTGATAACACACTGATGTTTTGGCTGTTGCTAAGTTAGTGCCTACACAGAGTCAAGGACTTTCCAGTGTCTCATGCTCTGCCAGTGAGGAGGAGCACAAAAGGCCTGTGAGGGAGCGCAGTCAGGAGAGCTGACCCAAACTGGGGCCAAGGGATGCTCCACAAAACAGAAAATCATGCTTAGTATATAAACTGGGGGCAGCTGGTCGGAAGGTGTCAATTACTGCTCAGGGATGGGCTGGGCATTGGCCAGCATGTGGTCAGCAACTGAATTGATACACCACTCATTTTTTCTTCATTTTATTTTTTTATAATTACAAATTGTTATTATCACATTTTACTTTGCTTCAATTATTAAACTGTTCTTGTCTCAACCCACAAGTTTTGTTTTCTTTTCCTTTTTCTTTTTTTGAGTCCCCTTGTGTTTTTCCTTTCCCTCCAGGGAAGGGGAGGGGTTGAGCAAGCAGCTGCACAATACTTGGGGGCCAGCTGTGGTTGAACAATTTGAAGGGGGAGGAGGAGGAGAAAAGTTGACCTTGGCTCACTGTGAGAGGCAGAGAGAAGCAACCCTTGCACTGTCAGCATCCTTGATAAGGCCCTGGGCTGAGCACTGACTCTGTGGCACTCCAGCTCTGGGAGTCTGAAGGAGACCTTCCTGCCACCCTGTCCTCCTGCACTGCACACACACCTTGTGGAGTCCCTCCCTGCCTTCTCTTATTTCCATCTCTCGTCCTTCTTTGGCTTCATGACACTCAGCATGTGACTTGCTGTGAGCACCAGGAAGGATTCAAACTCTGAAAACATCACTAATTATTTGACTTTTTCATAGTGACAAAGCTATGCTTAATGTCACAGCCTGCAAGTGGGGTCTGGTCTCTGTGCATGGACACCATCCAGGTAACAACCCTCCTCTGGCAATGGCTCCTACAGGAACAGGGTTCACACTCCAGACCAGATTTGAGGCTGCCATTGCATGTGGCTTTGATGATGATCAGATACAGCTCATTTTCACTTGCGCACCTCACACTGGGAGCATCCTCCCCCTCACAGGCCCCTCTCTGGACCAACCCACCCACCCCTGGACAGGCTCAGGCTGCTACCTGTGGCCCATGCTGCCCCCATGCTCAGGTGCCACGTGCTGCTGCCCTTGCCAGGAGGGCTGGGTGCAGGTGAGGCAAAAGCCGTCACAGCAGCTCACCTCCTTCCTGGTGAGTCCACCACCGCCCCCAGTATCTGTCAGCATGGCTGTGTCTGGTGACCAGCCTGAAGCAGCACGGGTGCACCCATGGCACTGGAACCAGCCACTCCCAAAGTCTGGCTGGAATTTTTTTTGGGCGTTGCTGATTTCGGCCAGCACACAATTTAAAAAGACTTGTTTTCCCCTTGCCCAACTTGTTAGCTTTAGATGGTAACAGTTCTAGAAATGGACATTGCTGGGTCCTTCCTGTAAGAAAAGAAAAGGCTGCTTGGGCTCCAAACAGCGATTTGGTGCCCTTGTGTTGGGAATTTGCAAAGTCCCTGGGCATGGGATGCAAAGCAAAGCACAGGAAGCAAAGAAAGCCTTCATGGTGTCTGAGCCTGTCTTGGAAGCTGCTAGTACAGCCCCAAGGGAAGCTGTTCCCAGCCATGCCAATATTCCCACTTTTGGCCATGCACAGCACCAGGCATCTCCCAACATCCCAGTCCTTCCCAGACAGCCAATCTGGCCTTCCCAGCTGTGGCAGGGTCACACCACCAGCGACTCTTCCCCAGCTGCTCCTTTGCTTCTGCCAATTAGCCAGAGCAATGCACTGTTTTCCCCCAAGGCCCCAACAAAGGGACAAATCCTTGGCCAGGGGCCTCCTTCCCCATTCCCATCAGCTCTGCACACAGGGAGAGCTGGCAAACTGCTCTGTACTGCTCCTGCAGCTTCTGTCAAACTTCCAAACATCAGGAAGCCTTGCTGAGGAGCGTCACAGTGATCTCAGCCCCAGGGTCACAGCTGAGATAAGAAACCTGCTAAACCCAGGAGAATAAAAGGCACATTTGACTCCCTAATTTCATCAGTGTTGTGATTTACCCTCAGCAGGCAACCAAATCCTGCACAGCCACTCACTCACTTCCTTCTGGTGGGATGAGGGAGAGAACTGAAATGGTACAAGTGAGAAAACTCATGGATTAGATAAACACAGTCCAAAGGGTAACACAAATGTTGTGCACGTGAGCAAAGCAAAACAAGGAATTCATTTACCACTTTCTAGGGGCTGAAAGGTGTTCAGCCATCTCCAGGACAACAGAGCTCCACTGTATATGTGACGGTGACTTGGGAAGACAAACCCCATCACTCAGAATGTTCCCCCTTCTTTCTCCTTCCCCCAGCTTTATCCACTGAGCATGACATTGTATGGCCTGGAATATCCCTTGGGTCAGGAGGGATGTCCCAGCTGTGTCCCCTCCCAGCTCCTGTTGCACCCCCAGCCTCCTCCCTGGCAAGACACTGAGAGAAGCAGAAAAGGCCTTGACACTGTGAGCCCCACTCAGCAACAACAGAAACATCCCTTGTTATCAGCACCATTCTCAACACAAAACAGCCCTGAGCTGTGAAGAAAATTATCTCTACCCCAGCCAAAACCAGCACAATCAGTTATTGTGAGCAGTGAGTTTCCACGTGCACTTGTGTTTTCCTTAGCATGAATCTCAGTATTCCCTCAAGAGAAAATGAAACTACACACCCAAAATCAACATAAACAGAGGCAAACCCTTTGCAAAATCCCATGGCTCAGCACTGACCAGCCAAACCCTGGGACTTGTGCTACTAGCACAGAGTTTTTCCCACCATCCATTTTCATTCCCTCCCCCTCACCTCCAGCCTCAGTTGCTGTGAGTACACAGCTGCTCAGGCAACCAGATTAGAGGAGTAATCTTCCCCCTCCCAGGATATTTCTAACCCAGTTCATTTCCCTGACCTCATTCCTCAGGTGCTGGTATAAACAAGTGGACCTACACAATGCAGGGATCACTACTGTGGGATATGCTTGAGGGATGTGGGATGTTTGGGATGTGATGTATTGCTCCAGAGAGAAATTCCTGCTATGCTGCAGCCTAAGGCTCACCTGAGAAATAGTCTCCAGCTATTAGAAAGCTGACAGAGCTGGAAGCAATGCTTGGTGTTCAGCATACCTGAACAGCTGCTTGTTGGTTGTGTACCAGTTCTCTGAAGTGATAATTATCCTGAAGCCCTCATACTGTTCAGACATGTGGATGTATCTATAAAGAGCTAGTGGTTCACCCAGCTAAACCTTATTACTTATGTCTGGCAGTACATACACTGTAATTATTTTGGATAACCTGGTCACTTACTACTTTCTTAGTAAGAAGATACATAACAGCCATAACTAAACCCAAATATGAAATAGTGAGCCTATATTAAATAGTGTCTCCATATGCAGATTTCCATGCTGAAACATTTAACTGGGTTGGGGAAAGGAGAATGGCATTACAGAAAAAAAAAATAGAAGAAAAGTCAGTGTAACACTTTTAAAACAAAGGTAAATGACCCCTAGTAGGCTGCAATTTTGACATAGATCTCATTGTTGCAATATACAGGCATTTAATAAGCATTTGCATAACCCCATGCCATTGTCTGGTGAGAATAAACACCTTAATTTTATAGAAGGGAAACTGGGGGAGAGATTATAAACCCACCTCCAGTCATGTGAAAAGCTGCTTCCTACTAATTCTATTAACCTCCTTAAAGATAAAAAGCTATCAGCAAAAGATCATAAAATTGAATACAGGTCTCTGAAACCAAAGGTGACCATCCAAACCATTATGTTATCCAAACCAGTCATGTTTTCCTTAAGTCAGCCACAGGGAAAGTCTGATCCCTGAATATCCTGATCACTACAGTCAGTATAAATACTAAGAGGGCTCCCTCACACAAGCTCTCCTCCAAGCAACTTGTTATCTAGAGATTTTGCACCAAGCACAAGAGCAAGTGGGTTATTCCCAAGAGCATTTTTGGCAGCAATTAACATCAGGACTGAAGTGCTCCATGTTGTACACAATACTGTGCATCATCCAGGCGGTCTATAAGGCATGTAGGGGCATGAGAAGGCGATTCTGCCAGAAATACTTACCATCCAATACCAGAGTCCAAAAACCATCAGCAATCACCTTCACCCTACTTCCCAACAAGTGGGGTGATGCCTGTAGTGTACCTGGGCCATGGTAGGGAGTCTTGGCCCAAATGCAGCTGCAGCCCCATGCTGTGTTTGAAGATGAAGGAAGAATGAACACATCTCAAGGCACTGAGCTGGATTTATTCACTTGACCATATCAGTATCAAACTAGAAATCATGTGTTTAAGACCATGTGTTAGAGAGGAGCAGCATTAAATAACAGACATGAAAAAGAGACTGTGCTTCAGAAAAGATTCAGTGTACAACATACACAGTATGCCATTTAACACAAATGCTTATAAAGAGTCATCCTAAGCATCAGAAAGAGTTTTATAAAAGTTTACGTTCTCATCCCATGGGATGTACAGAACTATGCAGTTTACATAGTTTTACTATCATCCAAAACATCATGTTTCAAATGTATGAGGCACAGCAAGAACAATATAATTCCATTTCCATAGGAACATAAACACTGCTTGTCACTAATGACACGCTTTCCAAACCATAGCACTCACAGCAATTATACATGTGTACAATTTTAAGGTATTAAAAAGCAAGAGTTTGGAGCCTGCCCACTGTTACCAATAGAGCATTAACATTTGATCTACCCTTGAAAACTACTATAGATACCCTTGCAGTAGTTGTAACATAGTAAGGAAGTCACTGTCATACTTTGCCAGGGCCAGCTTGTTGTGCAAATCCCAAAGCTGACTGATAGATACTGCCAGTGAAAGATTCCCTTGTGCCACAGAGAAGGGGACAGACTCCTTCTTAGCTCCCACTGCCCAGGGAAGATGCAAAGTTAAAACACATCTGCAAACAAGTGATAATCTGACTCCACAGACATTCTTAATTGCCATTAAGAATGGCTAGAGGCTGACCAAATCTTAAAGACCAAGAATGACCAAGTCTTAAAAGACAGAAAAAAGACTGAACCAGTCTTTAGCTGGTAAATCAAGGACTTATTTTTTTCCTTTTTTGGGGGGTAGGGGGTGGCAGGAATGTTTTTCCTAAGGACAGCTCAGAGAGACTGACTCTTACAGCCCACATGCTAAATTATATTATATTTTTTCCTGACATTATTTGCAAGCATATAATACAAGTTTTACAAAAGTGCAAGGCCCAGCACAGGACAACATCCTGGATTAAGACATTCCCAGCAGCAGTGTTCTTTTTGCCATCTTCTTGTTGGTCAACCAGCAGACACACAAACATCACTGCTTGGGATCAGCTTATCAGACCCCCTAAGGGTTTAGCTTAACCATCTGTGCAATTAAACACTATTCACATTTGACAGCCTATAATGGCAATAGTTTTACGTACAAATTGGAAAATCAAGTCTTAAAATCAAGTTTTAAGAGGTAGAGGTCCATTTCTGACTCATCAACATAAAATGTTACTGAGTCAGTCATAGTCTAAGGCTGGTGGTCCCCTAACAATATTGAAGTAACCAGCTAGAGCTCCAAGGTCTATGTAGAGAGATCTTTGTCTCTTTAGCAGGTCTGACTCTTCCATGCTCCCATTACACAATGAGGAATCTAAAAAGAAAATAGAGAAGCCATGTAATTACTGTAAAAATAGCTGAATCAGTCCATCTTCATATTTGTCAGTACTACTGGAATATTTTGCCTGCTATTTGATCTTATTAATCTGTGGCTTAGAAAAATTTTCAGTACAACATAAGTCAAACCTCAAATAAAATAAAATCTAACAAGCCAACCCACAACTCTAGAACAAAGAAAGGGAAGTAGTTTGCAACTGCAAACAGCAAGTGTGTTCAACTACTTAAAAAAAAGTCTCTATCAGCTGGGACAGTTAGGCAGAGCTTTCTCATCCTCTGAGCTATAGTGCTGAAGGAGAGGTTGGTGCAAACTTTCTGCCATCTGAGAATCCTGCTTCCTCAGAGGGAAATTTTCATCTAAACACAGGACATCATCTTTGTCTGGATGTGACAGTAGAGAACAAATACAGGACCATCCATTTCAGATTTTTTATTCCTTCTAAATCAAGGTCTGAAAAGATGGATCAGGTTTGCAATGGCAGAATTCCCCTGAATACTTGTATAATGAGTGTCTTGGAAACTCAAGCACCTATAATAAAGTCCAAGTTTAATGGTCCAACATTCTCTTCATTTTCAAAAGAATTGATTCAGATGCTCTGAGATTGTCAAAGTATTATGGAATCCCAAGGCAAAATCCAGAAGGTACAATGCCATTCTAAATTCAAAAACTGTGACTGATTTTTTCAGTTAATTTGTTGCAACAATTTTGCATTACAGTACCCAAAACTTTGCACAGATATCTTTCAGAATATTTATTCCAATTAAATGAACCACTTGTCTGGGAAGAGTCTTTCAATGCCTTCTATCAGAATCCTCCTAATGTATAAAGTAAGTAGAAGAAAAGCATTTTGAAGCCTGTTGGCAGGTTGTTGGCACTAAATCTTGCTTGGGCTTGAAAGGGCTGTTTCCTACCTAGTTTGTGTATTATCCTTCATTAAGCACTGACTAATGCACAAGGGCAACAGCATTCTATCCCACAGTCATTTTTAGTTTTAAAACAAAGGGCTTGTACTGCTGACACTCAGCAACATTAGTTATTGTTTTGAGTGTGTTTTTCTCCTTAAAAAGGCAAAAAACTGTTGGATTTCCTAGTGGTTGTTGGACTTTGTCATTGTTTACAAATCAAGTGTGTCTATAAAACATCTCTAGTACAGGGCAAAATTGAGTCCATTTGGGACAGCAATCTATACTTCATGCAGTGCCCTGAATGATTGCCATGGCTTTTCCAAGAGCCAGTCCTTCAGGAGCTCACAGAAGTCAGGCTAGGTTCCTCCCCACTGGTCATTGGGTGTTTTACAGATCACTTCATGACCTCGGGGTCTGATCTCATCTGACTGGGATTTTCACCGGTCACTTTCCAGATGCGCTGTGAGTTTCGTTGGTTCCTTACCACTCACTCAAATCAAGATTTGACACAAAGTAAAATCTACAAAGTCCAAGGCAGGTGAGGCTGATCCCATTACCTGTAATATTTTCTGGCAGCTGCAGATCCTTCCTGGCAAGCAGCCTTTTCCTTTCAAACAGCGCCGAGTCCAGGCTCTGGCACCGCGGCTGCTCCTCCGGGGGTGGGTGCAAGGCCTCGTGCTTCAGCAGGTCTGCTGCAGACAGCCTGTGATTAGGGTTCCTGTCCAGAGCTGCCTCTAGCAACTCTCTCATGGAAGTGCTGCAGTCCTCAGCAATATCCTCCAAGGGGGGAGCTTGCTTGTGTATCTGTTGGAATGAAAAAAGACCATGGAAATAGTTATTCCAAAAACAGTGAAAGAGGAAGTCGTGGATAACCACATGAGTGGTCTGGGAATTCCCCAGTTAGGACTCATCACCTCCTTAAGTAGGGCTGATCAACTAGAATAGAACATGCAACTACACAACATCCACTTTTTAAAAATCAGATTTTATAATAAATTTAAAAACTCAAAGAAACTTAAAGTAAGCCTAAAATCCAGTGCAATGCAAATTCACCAGATTTCTATACCACATTGGAAGAGTCAGAGAATCAAATCTGCCAGGCTCCAGTTTTATCTGCAACTTCTAAGGAAAATAGCCAAGTAGAAGACAGATGGGCTTGTTTCAATCAAGTCTCACACTGATCTAACCCTGTCCTTCCAGTAAACCCAAGGCCTGTAAATTGAAACACAAATCACAGAGACAACTCCAGCTCAGTCTCTGCCTTCCCCTAAGAGACCAAAACCCACTTCTCTCCCTCCCTCCCTCCCCTGAAGCAAAAAGGATGACATCATCTCTCTGACAAATATTTTGACAGTTTTTATACAACTGGAGCTTTCTCAACAAGAGTACAGGAAACCCTCCAACTGATAGAGAGCTGGCTCTGCTAAGGACACTCACAATGTAGAGGTAGGAGGGGTATGCAGAGCGAGGGTATCTGTTCACCCAGGGCGGGATGCCTGTTTGCATATGAATTATAGTAGCTCCCATGCTGTAGATGTCTGCTTTTGTTGTGTGGCCTCTGCAAAGGATAACTTCAGGGCTCATGTAAATCTGTGAAAAATAGTTAAAAAAAAAAAAAAAAAAAAGATTACTCAACAGGGGAGAACAACAACCAAAAATGACTCATTGACATTTTGTGATCCTGGAAACCCCACTCTGAAGGGATGCATAGTAGTGAACCTGCAAGCACCATTTAGGAAATAAGATTGGCTGTACTCATATGCAGAGCAGAACAAAGAGACAGTACCTGGACAAACCCATATTCCAGGTTTGCCCTCCTCAGACAGGCCATAGGTCAGTGGCTATGGGCCTAAGATGAGCTGTGAGAGGCTGAGGTTCAAGCCATGGCTCTGCCTTGTTCAGATGAGTAGCAGTAGCCTCATCCCTCCACAGCAAAAGGAGGTGCCTGAATTGCCAGTTTGTTTTGTGGGGCACTGCTGGGACTGCTCCATCCTGCTTGAACAATGGCTGGGCATGAGCTAAAGAGAGAAGGTGAACTGTACTGACAGCCATTCAGATGGGCAGGAGTCCTCCCCTCAGCTCCCTGTTACACAGAATACTACACAACCCTTCTGAGCAGAACTGACAGATATACACCTTCCTGTCTTCTTTACTCCTCCTTCTCATCCACTAACCTGCATGATGGAGCGTTATCCTGAGAAATGGGATGATGAGGAACAAGCCAGGTCTAGGCAATGCATAAATTAAAACTTAGGTGCTCTTTGCACTAGATTACCCCCAGAACAGCTATGAAGACAAGAATCTCTCTTCTAACCTTTTTCAAAGCAAAAATTCTAATCTTTCTTGATGGAAACCAAAATATTTTCCATCCAAACATTTCACTGCAACTCAATTTGAATTTGCCAAGAGCCTAAAGAAGGATCTTGGAAGCTCCTGCCAGCAACAGGCAGCTCAGAGTGCAGCTGGAGGAGAACCAGACAGGCAGGATGCAGGAGGCACACCCTGCACAGCTCTGCCACTGCCACGGGCCCGGGGAGCAGGTTTCAACACCACATGGGCACAGCCCACAGCACATCGGGTTAGCAAGCTACCATATTTGCTTCTGGTTCCTACTTTTCCCTCACCCAATTTCCCTCTAAAGGATTGAAACAAACTTTAATTGGTTCAAGTCATCCTGACACAAAGAATCACATTAAAAGCCATTAACTGACACAAGGGCAGGAAGTTAAGTCATCACCACATGGTTTGACTGCTTATTACCACAGATTGAGAACGGCTGTAGGGCTCACCAAATTCCAAGGAAAATTCCCAGTAAATTACATTCCCTATCTGCAAATAGAACTTGTGATTGGAAGTGCGTGCAAAGCCTCGGCAGGTGTCTGCAGCTGCTACTGACTTATGCATTGCTTTCCTCAGGTCTATGAGAGAATCAGTGCATCTGCACCCTCCACCTTTAAGTCTCATAAGGAGAAAAGAACAGAAGTTCTAATTTTGTAAAAAGAAGTCTTTGGCAAATACAGTGCAACTTGAGTGAAATCTACATAAGCAAGAAGCAGCTGCCTTCAAAGAAGAATGCCGGTACAAGATCCTGTCTGCAGTTAAGGTGAGAAAATGGTCAAGATGCACCTTGACTGCACAGTGACAAAAATCAAAAATGAGCTCCAAAGCTCTGATTTCAGACTGGTCTAAAGTCTGCTGTCACCAAAGCAGACAGCTCAAGCCATTAATAACTTCCCATTCTCATTCCTTCTGACTGGTGGGCTGGCACTTGACTGCCAGTCAGACCAGTCACAGTCCAGCTAAAAACCAGTCCTTTCTTCATGCTGCACTAGTTTTAGTTTAGCATTCCTGAAAATGAATCATACCTTCCACACTCAATAAACTTTAGCAGACAACTTTTTACCCTCAAATGGTTGTAACTGAAACTTACATATTTTAACAAAGTGACAGAAGCATAACAGAAAGCGTAGCAACTGCCTAGGAAAAGTATTTCCTGCAGAGCAGTTTCATAACAACCACAGTTTAATGTTCTGCATGACTTGTAGACAAAAGCAGGAGCACCATTTTTTTCACACTACACCATCTAAACAAAATTTAACTATCTTTCAATCCCATTGCCCAGAATTGTAACTACTCATTTTTTTATAAACACAAAGAAGATTCACTACATTCAGACTTCCTGTGCTATAGAAAGTGAATAGAAATCCTAACTCCCAGAGAACATGCACAGGACAAAGGTTACTCCTCCTGCCACTTCCCTCAAGGACACAAGTCCCTGCCAATAGCAGATGTAAGAGAAACCAGCCAGCTCACAGGCACAATGCTGCTTGGCAGTGACAGAGCCCCAGCCAGGGGTTGCACAATTACATGCAGGAACAGCAGGACAACTGCACCACTTCTTAAGGCTGCATAACACAGGGTGCAAAACTCAAGAGGACTTTGGAGAGTTAGATCTTGCTTGAAAAAAAAAAAATCATCAAGAAAGCCAGACTACAGAGGGCATTTGTGGGTGACAGGATTAGGCACTGTGGAGAGGAAGATGCCTAGAATGAAGACTGTGAGCAGAAAAACCTATAGAAGCACCAGAAACATAAGCTGTTAGTCTTTCACTGGTATCTGAAAATCTCCTTTTCCAGTGCTGTGTTTCCAACCTCATTTCTGGCTGCAATGCTGCAGCAGGACTGCTGCTCCCCTGAGACAGCAAACACCAAACATGGCTGTATTTCAGGGTTGGGGGGATTATCAGCTTTCTGAGAACAGGACTGCAGGTGTTAAAGTGCATGGAATTCTCTGCCTATTAAATGAAAAACCAAGTGTTTTTCACTTGGCAAACACTGAAATGGTTTTACTTTTCACTTGTTCTTACTAACACAACCTTGGCCTATCCGTCAAGACCCAGAAGTGGATCCTCACTAGTCTGCTCCACAATCATGGAAATGTCCTGTTTATACATATCTCCATCACTGGGAAATACCCTACCAACTCATACCCACCACTGTTCTTATTAACAGCATACAAAACCCCCTTGAACAAACAAAAAGCCCCAAACCAAAGTAAAAACCCCACAAAGCTCATGCATGAAGTGCCAGAAAGCATGCTGCTTCCAGTTCAGCAAGCATTTTAAGCTCTTAACTGCCCTGACTAGAAAGACAGTGAAAACAAATATTTAAGTGCTTTCTCAATCATGTTGAAAAAAAATAAACAAACAAACCTGACCTTCTGTGAAATCTTGATTTATCCTCCACTTCTAAAAAGTGAAATGATTTTGTCAGTTACACAGGGATTTCCTCTTTACACATGTGGAAGACTATTAAAAGGGTAAGTGCCAACATCTCAGCTAAAGCATTTCCTGTAAACACTCTCCTCCAGCAACAGAGAACACAAATGCCACATCTGCAGCAGCTGTCCAAGCTTATTGTTGCTGCTAGGTTGTTTGCTAAAACTCCAGCCCTAGAAACACCTTGGCAGGAATGCAGCCCAAGTGGTGTGCAGAATCTCAAAGTCACTGAGACCATTTAAAAGAACCCCACCCCCATCACTGTAATGTCTAAGCAATTTTACCAGATAATCATGAACCTTGCCATGCACAACCTCTGAAAAACCAGAGGGTTACATGTAGATGGGGAACAGAGCTTAGAAGGGCTAAGAGATGGAACCCAGACATCTGTAATTTCTGTGGTTTTGAAGGAGGAATCCAAGTACAGTGTGGAACAGGTCACCCCAGTCCATAGTGGGTATCTCAGAAGAAATCTTTGCTAGAGCAAAGAACAAATTCCTGTTTGAAGTGTCTCTGATCAGCAGCTGAAACACTGCAAACAACCCTCCTCAGAGTACTGTTTGACTTCAGTGAACAATTGCTAACAATTTAGACTGCAGAGAAAGTGACACGGTTTTCAAAGCATTCCATTCAGCAAGTTGAAAATAAAAATATAATTGAGACTCTATTAATGTTTGTAAGTTTTTTTATAGGTTTTATAGTAACTATTTTACCCATTCTTCAAACCCTCCAACTTCAAATTTGAGCCTAAACACCACAACCATAGGACTAATGCAATATAAGGGCTTTTGTCCCTTCAGCTTCTTACCTCTGTTCCTCTAAGATCTTTGGGATAGTAAATGTCTTCAGTCATTTGAACACTTAGGCCAAAATCCACCAAAACAGCCTTAGTTGACATAAAGACAATGTTGCTTGCTAAAAGAAAACCAAAAATTACATCATTTAAGCGTCTGGTATTTGGTATTTATTTGGTATTTATTTTACAACACTCCTGTTTCATTCAGATGCCTGCCTGAAAATGGAGAGAAATTAGCACAACCACTCTCTACAGCAAATATCCCTCTAGCCAAAATAGGTCTGGTGATGATTTGGTTGAATTTTAAATCATATGTTAAAGAACAAGCTGGTCTGGTTTATGTTAAAGAACCAATGTTTCGTCATTTTCTTAGCTTAAAATTTAAAAAAAAGACAAAGAGAGAAAATAGCTGAGGGTAGAGGAGGAAGGTAGAAGACTGGTAGGCACCACATCACAGTGCTCCAAAGATGTTTTAAGGGTCTCCAAGGTGAAGACCATGCGGTGCAGCTCTGGCTAGAAACAGCACAACTGTTGCTCACCAAGAGGTTTTTCTAGAGTAACAATTTAAGTAAAGACAGAAACAGAATAAACAGGGCCCCTCCACAACAGCCACACCAGTCACCTGCACTGGTCTGTGAGAGCAGCTCAGCATGACAACAGAGGACAGACAATGGCTGTAAAATTAATAGAAGACTGAGCATTTCAAACTCCCTGAGAACTGCAGTAGTATCTAGGAGCTTAATTTAATACTTTCCTTCATAAAATTCTGCCGAAGGCACAACTTTGTACTCAGAGGCTTTGTTTGCAGCTGTATTTCTGATCAAATATTTAAGAATGTAGTGCTCAGTGTGAGCCTTGAGAAATTCTTGTTTGCTGTTTCAGAAGATGTGGTAAAATGAAGTCTCCAAGTTACACAACAGAAACACATTTCCCTTACAGGAAACTGTGGGCCATTTTCTGTCTTGATAGTGCCTACCATGACCACCCAGTGGGAGGGCAAACTTGATTTCAGCAGTTCTGATTCCTGGAGCAATGCTTCACACAGCTGCCTCCTTGCCAGCGCTATAGACTAAGTAAATCTGTCATTTTAGGGATGACTTTGAAGATATGGATTTGAAACACCCCAAAGTAGATCATCCAAAGGGCCACGCTGCCACAGTGCAGTGGGACCATACCCAGCCCTAGCTGCAGCTGATTTTGGACTGAAGCTCCCCCAACCAAACAGCCTGATGGTTTCACTGCTCTCCAACCAAGGATTAAAATGAGTGGCAGCACTGAAAATCTCCCAAGAACCAGAATGTCTTCCTCCCCTTCCTTGTTCAGGGCATTTTTTACTCTCAATAAAATCCCCATCTTCTGTATCAGCAGAACAGACTCAATTGCAGCTTAAAAGCAGCAGATGGAGTGAGGAAAAAATCAGAGGTTATGGGAAAGAGTCTTTTCTATTAATTCCACCTGGGGAGGGAAAACACACTGCTCCCTGCGTGGATGCTGCCCTGCCAGGCAGTGGGCATGGCTCCACCTCAGGCTTGGCGTACCCAGCTCACCCTGGCACCAAACAGGCAGGAGCATGGCCAGGGCTCACCCCAGGCACCTCTGGGTAACCACATCTGCCCCAGCCAACCTCTGCCTCATCATCTGCCCTGCATCCACCAACACAGGGAAAGGCTGGAAAAAGCAAAACACACTCATATCCACCACATTCACAATGGGCTGGTTCTCCTATTCACTACCTAGATGTAGTAGGCTTTGGGCTGGTTTGTTTTTTAGATTGTTTAATTAATGTCTTTGTTACTGCCAATTAAAATAAACCTATAGGAAAGACTCTTACTACAAATGAGAAATAGGGAAAAAATAAGCAATTTTGTAGCTGTCAGAATCTCAAAGGCTTACATCTAAAGTACTGACCTATACTAAATTAAAAAAAAACCAAAAACCAAAAATGCAAAACTGAGATAAAAAATTAGCAATTCCTAATAGTTCACTTCTGTGAACTATTGTAATGCTTCAGTCTGAATATTTCTACTTTAAACCCTCAAGTTTAGCTAAATAAACTCACAGAGGTGCATCTATGTGCAGGCCAACATGGTACTGGGAGAAACAGCATTTAATACTAATTCAAATGGAACTCATTAAAATTTAATTTTAAAGCATTTCAATACCAGTGTATTTAACTTGGACTTAATATCAATATGTTTGATTATTTATAGATGTAATATCCAGAGTTTTTTAAAAGCAAACATATATTAAAATTTGCTGTACTTGTTGAAAGAAAAAAAAACCAGCACAAATCATGTATTTACTTCTAAAGTGTCTCAAACTGAGGAACAACAGCATAGAAATGTAAAACCTAAAAGAAGGTGCAAGTTGAAGGTGAGCATGGACACATTCAGGATGAATTTATATTAAGAGCAGGCAACTTCTGGCTGAACACAGACTGATAACTTCACTCTTTAGGTTTTTATTTAAAATTGAGTTGCTCATCAATGGCATAGGATCTACGACTTTCTAATTACCCTCTCTGTTGGAGTGAATTAATAAATAGTGTAAGTAACTATTACCTCCAGAACTGGACCTTACCATTTGTTAGGCATTATGCATCCCTCCCACTCAGAGATGCAAGGCTATGTGCCCCAGCTCAGTCCCAGGGACTCTTCCACCAGGCCCCAGCCCAGCCAGGACCAGAAAGCACCCGAAGGGACCCCACAGACGTACGTTTGATATCATGGTGGATAATCCTCTTCGAGTGGAGAAAGTCAAGTCCTTTCAGAATATGCTTTGTCACCCAAATTATTTCAAACTCTCTCATAGGCCCACAGCTCTCCAGCTTTTCCATGACAGATCCTCCCTCTCCAGCTTCCATGAAGAGATGGATTGTCTCATCCCACAAAATAGCACCGTATAACTCAGCAATGTTTTCATGACGGAAACATGCCTGTATTTCAACATCTGATGGTTTGAACTGCTCCACTGGGACCTAGGACATTGAAACAAAACCACAGTTATCCATAACAAAAACAAGTTATCCATGTGGACACTAATTATCCTATAGATTAAAAGAAGAGGAAGTATAACACTTGTATCCACTTGTTAAAATACTGAGCTTTACTTTGCTCCTGAGACTTTTCTTCCTTTGCAGCTGAGAGACATCCTGTTAAAAGTTGAGAGACATTTTGGAATCATGCCCAAATAAAAAGAGCAATCTTCCAGAAAAAGCAGTGTAGCAAGAGTTATTCCCGTCAAAATCCAGTGATTACGCAAAAGCTTCATGCAAACTTCCTGGTGAAGGAGATAAAATTCCCACTGCTTTTTCCATTAGCTTTGTGCACCCATCTGCACTACCAGAACTACACACCCACCTGACAGGTGGATCAGTGCTTGCAGTGCTCAGGCCCATTACTGACCTCAATTCAGTCCTTATCGGCACTGGTTTATGGCTTACAAGAAATGAAAGCTGCTTTGAAGGGAGTGCCAGCAGCACGATATTTCTTTAAAAAGTACTGACAGCAGATTGCTGAGACAATAAAAGCAGTGTTTGCTTACACACAGAAAAGCTACTACTGCCCTGTTTAGTTTTCTTCCCTTGGACTTGTGTCTGTGAACCAAAGAAGAGGCTTATTTATTTCAAGGAGAAATACTGTTTGTATTTTCAGCAATATTAGGACACTTTAATTCTGCTGTGGGCTATGCAGGAGCAGCTAACAATCTGTCCCCACATGGACACACAGGCTGCAGGGGAAGGACACACAGCTGCCTGCACAACTCTTTGACACACAGAATTAATACAGGTACTTATTCATGAGCTGGGGGATATAGAGCAATGTCCCAGCTGAGCTTTTACTGGCCCTGAATATTTACTGCACAATTCCAAATAGTATGTTAAAAGGCACAGCTGAAAGAAAATGTTGGCTTGCATAAAAGTAGGACTCTCAGCAGTTCTTTTGAGGCATCTCGCAACCTTAACCCCATCAGCGCCCAAAACACAGTAAGAGTTGCACATACTGAGTTCTCAGGGACTTTAATGGCACTGGAGTAAACTGAAGTCTAAGCACCTCAGTTAAAGGACAAGCCTAAAACTTCTGCAGCAGCAGGATTTTACTAGCCCCTTCAGCAGGGACAGGATCTCACTCTGATATTTCACCCCAACAGGACAAGTAGAAAATCCACTCTGCACAACAGGCCATGTGCCAGCTCCACATACTTCTAGATACTTTCAAAATGCTGAAACATTTGCAGCTTTAGAGCAAAAAAAATTTCAACAAGCTAACAGAAGTTTACATTTTCCCCACCTTGTTTAGGCCAACAAAACCAAGGTGATCATCAGCCAACAGTGGAATTTGATGCAGACATTTTGAAAATAGACTCTAAGTAGTATGCTATACAATATTTGCTCAGAGATAAAAGCACTGAACTAACATACCAATTTGCATGCCATTCGTTTCTTGGTTTCTCTGTCTTGGGCTAAGTACACTTTCCCAAAAGCTCCCCGAGGAATAAAATCAGAACCAATATTCCTGTAAGTCAACTTCCATGGAAACAGGAGCACATCCGAGTCAATTTGATAGCGCCCATTCTTGGGTGTGATCTGGGGAGTTAAATAAATAACAAAAAACCACAGTGAAGTTAAAACCACTACAAATCTAATTAATTTTATATATATGGTGGGAAAAACCCCATATCACTTATGTGTATGATGCACATGATCTGCCTAGCAGTCTTTATTTAGTAACACCAAATGGGAACAGCATGTGAGGTGTGGCATTCATTCACAGCCCAGGCATCCACGTTTCTCTCCAGTGACTAACTTATGAAGTGTAAGTTGCAATTAATTGTCTTGAAACAACAACAACAGCAGCTGAGTTAATGAAATTACCCACCTCTTGTTATTAGATTTACCTGCACATGTTTGTCCTTCCTGTAATCTGTTAACTTGTTATGCCACATACCTGTTACTCATAGGTTATCTTATACAATGTGAGCAAGAGTTTCAGCATTTCCTAATATCACCTGTACTGCTAGGAGTTTAATTTCCCATCTTGTACTGGAGTTTCTGCTGCTTAGTAAAAGGTCAAAGAAGTCTGCTTTGATTTTACCAGCCACTTTCCTCTAGTTTTATACCATAGTTTAAAAAAGAAGAGTGGGAGTAACATTGCCTCCTTTAGGTGGGTAATGTTGGGAGCTTTGCTTCTTGTGTATCACCAACTAGGCAAGGAGGGGATTCACGGCACCTAGGTCAGTATCTTGCACTAAATCTTTTCCCCAAACAGTTCCCTCCCTCTGCACGTGACAGAGAGAGGCCAAACGCCCAGCTACAGCCATGTGAGTACTGCTTGATCCCTCAGGTTCCTTCTTCAGTCTCTCAGCTACAAAATTATTAATATATCCTATGAATATGCTTCTAATTATTTCAGCCGGTATCTGGAATACCATTAATCTCCTTACTGCTACTTTATTAAGATTCTCAAAGAGATGTAAAATCACATCAAGGATATTTATCATTTTATGTCTGTCACAGGGCCTCAAATACTCAGTTCTTCAGCAACTCTTTTTAAGATAACAGCATATCAGGAAGATTATTTGTTTTAGATTTCTATTTAAGGCGTAACATATTATCTTTCACTCTTAATCTACCAGCATGGTTTGCAATTAGGAAAGTACCTTCTTGACTGCTAAAATTGTCATTTGTGATTTGTACCTACATGAAATAAATTAATTCTTTTAAGTTCCTAAATCTGGGGAGGATAAGTTCTTAACCTTTGACCAAAGGGGCAAAGGGGGGGCTGTCCTTCAATAAAAGGCATTCTGCTTAGGATAGAGAGAACAAGCCTTCCCTCTACTTATTAGAGCCAGGGTAAAGCAATCTGTACATGTCTAACAATCTGTACATCTTGCTTTCCTACTTCTGCACTTCAAAGGGTTGAGACTAATCCATATGGGTTACACGTTATCCTGGAAAGGAAGAGATGCTGAGCAGAGCTGATCTGGTGAACAAGACAGCAACAACCACCACACTACTCATGTTTTCAGGAGGCTTTTAGGACTAGTTCCTAGCCTGACCCTGTGAACATTTGTCTGTGGCTGCAATGTATCTTTCAGTTCAGTTTTAACTAAAAGAAATCCAGCTTGTGCACTTCAAGACCCTTTGTGATGCAAGTCATAGTGCAGCCAGTGAGGGTCACCAGGCAGTCAGAAGCACTCCTGACCTCAACCAAAATGCTGTAGGTATTTCCAGAGCAGTGCCCCTGCTGAAATGCATGCACAGGTAATACTCTGCCTCCAACCCTCAGTTGCATAATGGGATCACGTGCACCTAGTAGTACTGGGTTCATACCAATTGTATGCATCCGTAGAAACAATATGCAAGCAAAACAACCGCGAGTATGTAGAACAGTGTCTACTCTAAGCATAGGAAACATTTAATATTACTGTGTCATTTCAATGTTACAGAGTTGAAAAGTTACTGTTTTGCAATACTGCAATGCTCCCTCCAAATCAGAATAAAGCAATACCCTGTGATATTTTGCACCTAAGTGACCAGTAAGCCTCAAGCAACCAGTGTTAACATATAAAATATATGATATGTGGAATATTTAAGAAGATAGAGTATCTTAGGAAAATACAGCAGCAACACTAACATGCATGAACAGAATTCCATTGCAACACTGATTGTTTCCAGAGCAACTGATCTTAAACAAAAGTTTAATGACACTAATATACAGAAATGCTTGTAGAACACAAACAATTTCAGGTATAAAAATAAAATCTCTAAACAACACATCTATGTACTTGAATTTAGCAGTGTGAGATATTACATAATATTGTAATTCTTACAATCACACTTGATAGTATGTGCTTTTTCTCCTTACATTACTACTATTGACATTTTGTGCAGATAGAGCAAATTTAGGAACTATATTGTCAGATCCGAGATCTTAATTTTTAGGAGTTTGCATAATGAATATTTTACTGCTTGAATACAAGGCACTAGAAGACTCTTACTGTCTCCCAGACCTGTAAACCATCATAGTCCATAGAATCATAGGTAGGCTTTGGTAGGAAGGGATCTTAGAGATCATCTGGCTTAACTCCCCTACTATAGGAAGAGATGGCACTCACTAGGTCAGGTTGCTAAAGGCCCCATCCAGCCTTGCCTTGAACATTTCCAGGGATGGGGTATCCACAACTTCTCTGAACAGTCTGTTCCGGAGCCTTACCACCCTCAGAGTAAAGAATTCTCTACATTTTTAGTTTAAAATCATTCCTCCTTGTCTAATCACTACACACACTTTTAAAAAGTCACTTTCCCTCTTTTTTGTGCAAGCTGTGGATTTTATAAGCCCCATTTAAGCACTGAAAGGACAAAATGAGCTGTAGATTTTGCTTTTTGACTGCTTGTCTCAAGTTTGTATTCAACACTGGGAAATGTTTTCTAACCTCCAGGGATACTAGGAGATTAAATAGATTGGATCCTTCTGAACAACAGACCTTTCTCCATAGCTGCCTGAGACTGCAGGGGCTAGACTTGATAGGCTCAGAGACCCCTTCCAGCCTCAGGGCTCCACAGGAAACCACAGCCTGTTACTTCTGGAGCTGAGCTTTATTTAGAATCATTAAAAACTTCTAATTCCTGTGGTCTATGAAATGCCAAGTAAAAGAAAAACAGATGTACATACCATATTCAAGAGGATTCCAGATTCCTGTTGTCTGCATCCTTTAAATTGCTTTGCAGTGTTAGACACCTGATTGGCAAAAGCAAGCAGGTCTTCCACAGTCCCGTATTTGACAGAGGACATCAAAGAGACCTCCCCTTCACAAAACAGTAATGATTCTGCACGTTCATCATTTTGATTTGCCTCTTCACACATGGTAATTAAGCTGTCTTCATAGACTGCAATGTCTTCACCTGGATAATGGTTTTCCATGATGGCTATCACCTCAGACATATTTAGATCAGCTAGCAACAAGTCAATCTCCTCTTTGCTATCACTACCCGTGCTCATATACTCCATTACTGTCCACTTTGCAAAATCACTCCTGGAAAAAAAAAAGAAACAAACTTGAAAACACTTTTCACCTAAATTTATTTTAGCAAAGTAAGAATGAAAAGGAGTTATCAGAAGTGACCGGCAGCTCATCATTATACAAATTTAACATTAATAACTTATATTATGAAGAAAATCATAATTAGGATCCTGGGTGAAGACAAAACAGAGATGTATTTGCTAGTGAAATTTATTTAGAAGTTACTAGTTAACCTCCCCTGTCACTCACTCTCAGAATTTTTTATAATAAAGCTTTCCCTAAGAGGAACAGGTACAGTAAGAATATACCACTGTGTTAGATATGCAAAAATGAAGGAACACCCTCAATACAAACAAAGGAATTCATTGTTTGGAAATAAATGACAAAGAGAGATATTAACGTTCTCATTTAGTTATATCTAAGTTTGTATTGACAATTTATGTGATGTGTCCAGAAAGAAGGAAAGGTCACAAAGAAGGTCATTCCACTAGTAATAGGCATCTGTTAGTATCATTGTACAATGCACAACTGTCACCACCTGAGACACAAGATCCATATTTTTTTTGCAATTAACTGGTCAGAACTAGACTTGAACTGAAATTTTCACCCTGACTTTCAGAAGAAAGTCAGAAACTGAGCTATCATAAAAGCAGTGAGCTTTTGAAGTGGTTTCCAACAGTTTGTTCTGTTCCCACTAATCCTAACAATAACTTTTTAGGTTACTATTGCAACTATTTTGCTGGAATGGATTTATAGCAAGCTGGGTTCAACTTCCCAAAAAGTCCCTTTCTATTCCAGAGAGTTACATATTCAAGTTAAAAAATACGCATGGTCAGTCATTAAAATACTGACACAAATAGTTTCCAACACATAAATGGCAAGAGCACTTACCTTGTATTTAACCTGATTACATCACTCAAAACCATTTAAAAACGTCTCAATAGAATCCCTGAAGTCATCACATTTTTCTGAACCCATATTTACCACTGATGATAATTTCACAGTGTTCTGTGGCAGTCTATTAAAAAAAGCAAAAAAATAAAGCCATTGCATACCAGCTCATGCAGAAGGACTGGTTTGTACTCATATAGATCATTTGCTTCACGGAAAGAAGAGCTAGTAATCACAAGGCTGAGATAACAGGGGATTTTTCTGCAGAAAACAATGACAACTCAAGAAAGAATCAAGCTACTGTATCATCCAGATTTCCAAGTAGTAGTGAAAAATATTTTTTCCATGGTTAGGTCCTGGATTTTATTCTCTCTGTCTCATGCTTCCTTAGCATGGAGTAGGACCTCCTTTTCCTTTAGCAGAACTGACTACAGCATGCCCTCTTTAGAGAGCTCTCACTTCCCTTTTTCGTAATCCACTGCACCATCTATTTTGGGCTAAAGATAACAACTAGGCAAAAAGACACAAAAAAAAAAAGAAAAAAATAAAAAGGAAAAACGAAAAAAAAACCCTGAAAAACAGCAAACAAAACTTTATCTCAAGGACAAGCAGCAGACTCAGTCCCCTGAGGCCATGGAGCAATGTGTTTACCCAGGTACAGTTTCTGATTATGATCACTATCTTACCCCCACCACAAGGACGTAGAAGCATTGTGGCACATATTTCTCATGGGTTAGAGTATTTACGTCAGCTCTAATGTGAAGAAAACCAAGTAAAATGACGTGTCTGAGTTGGCAAAGAAGTCAGAACACGTGCTGAAAATTCAAAAGGCAGGACAGGAGAGCAGATGCAGCATCAGAAAAGGGAAACGGAGTGCCTGTTCCTTTTCAAACTCAGACCCAAACCCTGAGAGTGACGGTGGCAGAGCAGAGCTCTGCCAGCCCCCGTTCCCCAAGATGGGCACCGTGACTTTCACCAGCACTCTACACCAGTTCACCCAGCTCTAATCAACCCACACCACTAACCCAACCCACAGCACTAGGGCAGCCAGGCTGGAAACTTTGTGGTCACTAGCACTACTTGATGGGGGAGGCCCCAGGCTTTGTATCCTGGGTGCTCAGAGAGATCTCAAAAAGGAAAAGATGCTGTGGGTGTTTTCTAGCCCCTATCACCTCAATATGCTCCATGACCAAGCTATAGGCTGTTAACAAAGCCTGAACGTGGTTATTTCTGAATAGAAATGAGATGTCTATTTTTCCCCAGAGCAGGACTTCTATTAATTGGTTTGTTGGTTTTTAGGGTTCTTTTTTTTTTGTCTGGGTTTTTTTTGGTGCTGAATTAGTGGGGTTCAAAAGAGAAGAAACAGTGATGCCATAAAAGGAACCAAGAGACCTCATGTGTAAAGTCAGGCAAAGTTACAAACTAGTCCTGAGGGACTTTGAAGAAAAACATGAGCCTCTAGATGCTCTGGTCTTTTGTGGATAAAGACAAATACGTGCCACAGTCAAACTAATTTAGTCTCAGACAGAATTTTCATGCACAAAGCATCTGTACAGATTAGACCAAATGAAGCTTTCTGGAAGTGCCAGCTCTGCTTCATTCCTCAAAATGTTCCTGAACTGGAGCACAATACTAATAATACTCTTGGCAGTTTCACGATTACCCAAAAAGTTCTGAATAACATGAAGAAGTGACTATAACCTGCATATTCTCAGTTCTTTTACTGCTTGAGAAAAGCTGCAAACCCTTCACCTTTACAGCTACCTGAAAAGGAGAGGTAGTGAGGTGGCAGCTGGTCTCTTATGTCAAATAACAAATGATGGAACAAGGGGAAATGGCTTCAAGTTGTGCCAGGAGAGGTTGGATATTAGGAAAAATTTCTTCACTGAAAGAGTTGTCAAACACTGGAACAGGCTGCCCAGGGAAGTGGTGGAATCAGCATCCCAGGCGGGATTTAAAAGACATACATGTAGACATGACTCTGTTTAGTGGTGGGCTTGACAGTGCTGGGTTGGACTTGATAATTTTACAGATCTTTTCCAACCTAAATGATTTTATTTTTTCCTATATCCAGCAAATTCTAATCACTAAATGTTTACACAATAAAAGCAGTGTCTAGACTATAAAAGTATTATACTGTACTACACTTCCCCTACAGACAAAAAAAAAAAAAAGGTCCATTTTCCAATGGGGAATTCACTCCACCTGTTTATCTCTAAAATCCTGTACTAGTATCAGTGGTGGGCACTCATGCAGTATTCTAAATCATCCTATATAATCTAGATTAATGAAGAAATTACTTCACTAAGTATGCTTTACTTAGATTCACAGTTAAAAAACTGGGTTTACCTGCAGTGGAAAAATAAAACTGCATGCAAGCACTTAAGTCAGTTGCTAAAGCACAAGACTCTTTCTCCAGTTTTGCCAATATTTCAACATCATCACATGAGTAATTTGTAAGTCAAAGGTTTATTTCTCTATTCTCTGCGTAGCTTTTCAGCTCCCTTTGCCTAGGAAGTGTGCTGCCAGAGACCACTCATATCCATCATATTAAATAAGAGTAACTGGATACCAGACTTCCGAGCCCCTGTGAGACTTTTTGTGTGTCAAAGGTCAATGATGGAAAAAATTGAACAAAATCTACAATAAAAATAAAATTGAAAAACCAAGACCACACAGACAAAAAAACCTCAACACCCCTTGCCCCCCCATAAAAGCTATCCACTAACTGCATGGACTGGTTCTACACAATCACACACCCATAATAAAGATCTTTTGTGCTGCTTTTAGAGAATAATTTTCTGGTCTAAGTGACAAGTGACTGCCCAGTAGAAATGAAAAAAGTCCTTATTAACTTTTAAGAAAACTTATCAACAGAACTTGAAAAACACAATCCCTCTGAAAAGAAACTTCTACTGTTAAGGAACAAGAAATATCAACAATTTCAATTTCGACCTTTCACATATTCACTTGGAATAAGAAAACCCGCGAATCTCCCGGCGCTGGCAGCAGCCGCAGAGCCCAGCCCCAGCCCCTTCCTGCGCTGCAGCCCCGGGGACAGCGCAGGTGCCGCAGCCCCGCCGGCTCCCCCGGCACACGGCTCGGGAGGCCGAGGGCAGCCGGGAGCCCGAGCCCGGCAGCGCAGCGCCGTCCCGTTCCGTCCCGCTCCGCTCCATCCCGCCAGGGCTGCCCCTGCCCTCCGGCCCCGTCCCCGCTCACCCCGGGGCTCCGGGAGAGCCGCGCCGCCCGTCCGCCGCAGCCCGCGCCGCTCCGCCGGTGCCGGGGGAGCTCCGGGGGCGGGAAGGGCGCAGGTAGCACCGCCCGCCCCTCCGAGGGCGGGGGACCGGGCCGGCCCCGCCGCCGCTTTCTATTTCGGTTTCCCGGCAGGAGCGAGCGCCGCGCTGTCCCAGCCCGGCCTCAAGCCCGGCCAGCGACCGCCTCCTGCTCCGGCCGCGGCGTCGGCAGTGGCCTGTCCCCGGCGGCGGCGTCGGGAAAACCCTTCCCTCCCACCTCATGTTGCCGTGCGCACCTAGAGGGCGTCACCAGCGTCCCACGAGTTTAAACATTATCTGAATTAAACTTCAGCTGACACGCGGGTGGAATTTAGGACAACAACGTGAAGAATTTGTTAGTGGCAGTAGTATTAAAATACTCCGGGACACACTAGTGTGAGTTGGGTAATTGCTAAAATTGGGTACGACTACTTTTTATTTCTTATCCATAAGGAAGAAATTCTTGCAAAACTGTGCTGCCCGATAGCTCCTCTTCAGTCAGTTCGTTTTTAAGGAGATAAGTAGAACCTTTAACAAAACCAGCTGATGAGTTGAATCTGTCAAGGTGTCAAGAGACCCAAGATGGATTTTTGGTTCATTATCTGCAGGGTAATGACTATTTGCTTACTGAAGTCAATGGCAAAACTTTATATCACTATAAAGGTTCAGGACAAACATTCACCTTAGGCTTCAGTGTTTATTAGCAGTTCATACAACTCCTTTTCTCTTTATATTATGAAGATACACCGACTCCCTTGTTTAAATGGTTTATGTTTGCTACCTCTCCTGGGACATTCACCATTGTCCAAAGTATGTCACATTCTGAAATGTGCAAGGGTTTAGACTCACTATAGGATTTTCTTTTCCTTAGCATCATAACTATGTATATGGAACTCTGCTAGCAGGGTTAACCTTTGCTCATACAGTTTCTTTTCCAGACTATACAGATGTTATGTTACAGATGATTGGCAAGCCTCCATAAGGAAAGAGGTGTCTTCTTTGTTGAGTTTGACTTTGTTCAATTGCACCACCCAGTGCATTTGCTGGGAAAAAAAAAAACTGTGGAAAAAAAAAAGGCAAGAAAGCTGAAGATGATTATAGAAAGAAAAAAGAGAGGAAGAAGTGAAGAATAAATTAGGCCATAGGAGAGGCCAGACCAAGGAGAGGGTGGAATTGGCAGCACCTTGAAAGTGGGAGGTTAAGGAGGCTGAGTAACACATCCTTAACGTGCAGCAGCTCTCACGCTAGGGTACTTTGGGTATCCTCTTTCAGGAACTTGCTTGTGCTATTGGTTTTTCCAAACCCACAATTAATTTTAATGAAACCCTTTTCTATTTTTAGACCAACTTCAAAGAGGGAAAGAGGAGGAGGTCCTCTCTCCACATCAATGAATTTAGGCAGGACAAGTCTTAGGATTCCAAAGGAAACTCGCCATGGAGACATGGAGGAAACACAAGTTTGTACTCCATGACATGCATAAGTAGGATATAAATTGAAATGCTCTATTTTAAAAGCAATCTACTCTCTGTCTTAATGATCATCCTAGAATACAAAACCAAAATAATTAGGTCATAGCAATTACTTACAGACCCTGACTACTGGGAGGCTGCCACAAATATACACAGCACTGCACTGAAGACCTACTAACACACAAAGTGCCCTAACATACACTACAGATGTGCCCACAAGTTTTACATAAATGTTTTTAAAAACCAAAGAAAATGACATTTTCTTAAGTACATGCCTAGGGAACCATGCTGCAGACCAATGACTGCTTGCTGGGTGCCCTGCAGCTCTCTGCCCCAACCACCTCATTTCTGAGGTTCCCCATATGCTGCCTTCACGGCAGTATCTCTGCATTCACAGCCCTGGCCCAGGACCAGACAAACAGAATCACAAAACCAGTTAGGTTGGAAAAGACCTCTGAGATCATCAAGTCCAACTATAACCAAGCACTACCATGTTGACTAGACCATGGCACTGAGTGCCATGTCCAGATTTTCCTTAAATACCTCCAGGGATGGTGACTCCACCATCTCCCTGGGCAGCCTATCACAATGTCTAATCCCTCCTTCTGTGAAGAAATTCTTCCTAATGTCCAATCTAAAACTACCCTGGCCCATCTTAAGACTGGTCCTCTTGTCCTGTCACTGGTTACCTGAGAGAAGAGGCTGGCCCCCACCTGGCAACAACCTCCTTTTCTTCAAACTAAACAACCCAGCTCCCTCACCCATTCCTCAAATAGCTCATTCTCCAGACCCTTTCTCAGCTCTGTTGCCCTTCTCTGGACTCACTCCAGCACCTCAATGTCCTTCCTGAATTGAGGGGCCCAGAACTGGACACACTGAGGCACACTCAAGGTGTGGCCTCACCAGTGCCAAGTACATTTCCCTAGCCCCATTGGACAACATCACTGATACAGGCCAAAGGTTTTACTTCCATTTTTTAAGTCAGTCTGCCAAAACTTTTATTAGACCCCCATCACCTTGGCTACCTGACCCTTCAGGTTCACCCCCCTGCCCACCCTCACCCTCCTGCCCTTGGCTGGCAGGGCTCATGCAGGGGTTGACAGCCAGCCCTGGCCTGGGCTGCTGGTGCTTCCTCACACAGGGCAGGCAGCTGCTCACACCCACCCCTCAAGCCTGACCTGGGAACCTCACAAAATCACAGAATCTGCTGAGTTTAAAGGGACCACAAGGAACATTGAAGTCCAACTCCTGGCCCTCTGCACAGGACAACTCTAAGAATCACACCATGAGCCTGAAAGCATTGTCCACAAGTTTTTTGAACTCTCAGGCTTCTTGCTGTGACCACTTCCCTGGAGAGCTTCTTCCAGTGCCCAACCACCCTCTGGGTGAAGAATCTTTTCCTAATATTCAACCCAAACCTCCCCTGACAAAACTTCAGGCCATTCTCTCAGGTTCTGTCACTGGACACCACAGACATCAGTGCCTGCTGCTCCTCAGGAGGAAGCTGTTGACTTCTATGAGGTCTCCTCTCCATCTCCTCTAGGCTGAGACGACCAGGCAAAGTGACCTCAACTGCTCCTTTTAAGTCTTCCCCTCAAGGCCCTTCATCCTCTTCGCTGCCCTCCTTTGGACGCTCACTAAAAGCCTTATAGCCTTCTTACACTGTGGTGCCCAAAACTGCACACAGGCCTTAAGGTGAGGCCGCCCCACTGCAGAGCAGAGCGGGACAATCCCCTCCCTTGTCCTCCTGGCCATGCTGTGCCTGATGCCCCCCAGGACACGGTTGGCCCTCCTGGCCCCAGGGCACACTGCTGGCAGCTGTTTGTCCCGCCTGCCCGCAGCAGGCACTGCCCGCACCCTGGGCTGCCCGGCCGGCTTTGCTCCCTCCCACCGGAGCGCCCAAACGCCCCGGGCACCCTCAGCCCTTCCAGCGCGCACGGAGCGGGCTGAGCCCCGCCGGCCGCCGTGGAACGCGGCGCCTGCGCAGAGCGGGCGCGGCCGTGCCGGCCATGGCGCTCCGCGCGGGAGGCCCGGCGCTGGCGCTGCTGCGGGGCCGCCTGCGCCTCCCCGGGCCCGGCAGCCGCGGGCACGCCCGGCTCGGCCGCTCCGGTGCCGCCGCGCAGCCGGCTGCCGAGGAGCCGGGGGAAGGTAGGGACGGCTCGCCGGGCCTCGCTGCGTTCGCCGCGGGCCTCGGTGCCGCAGGGCGTGGGGAGAGGAGCGGCCGCCTGACCCGCTGGGCCCCGCCGGAGGCGCCGGGACAGCGCCCGCGTCCTGGGCGTGAGGAGCGCCGCAGGGCCCGGGCAGCCCGGCCGGGCGGTGGGGTCGGCCTATGCCGTCTGGGGCTGCAGCCCAGGAGACCGGAGTCCGCTGTCAGTGCCCGGGACGCGGATTGTTAAACGTAGATACCAGCTGGAGCTGAATCAAGTGGCGGGGCTCATCCCGAGAGACCCCTCAAAAGGGCACAGGAAACGTGTGACTGGCACTGTGTTTTTAGTACAAGCCGAGAACTAGTGAGGGGTGTCTGTTGCTGCTGTGCATCAGTGCTATGCTCAGACTGTGCAAAGAACAGCAGAGACAGAAGTTGAGAGATCATATCATCTCTCAGTGGCTAAGTATGCACAGCCATGTACATGCATTTACAGGTAGTAAATCAGGCAAAAATCCCAGCCATTCTGGCCTAATGCAGGTCCCTGTCACCCATCCATGGGACTTGTCTTTTTTGCAATCTTGGTCACTTCATCCTTCTCAGTTTCCATGGAAACTGTGGTATTTATCATCTTCATAAAGTGTTTCCTTAGTTTTAAGATAAAAATGCTCGTATAAAACTTGGCTGTTGAAAGAGCTACTGTGGTTATTATATACAACAGTAAATAATACTGTGAGAGCTCAGTAAAGTTATAAAATTAAAGATTTTTAAAAAATAAATAGTATCAAGTAATACTAACAACTGTCATGTAATGATTCTTAAAGGTTTTCTTGAGGCCACGATATCCCATGGGTTCTTCAAAACCAAAAACAGAATAAAGAGCTCTCTGCTGAATATCCCTGTGGCAGATGGTAGCTGCTGGGAAATGCTCCCCAGCTTCCCAATCCAAATGACAAAAGGGAAATATTAAGAGACAACAGCTTCACAGGCTCTGCTGATGTGATGTGGTCAGTGGATTAGTTTGAAAGCTGTGCAGGGAAGTGATCATGATTTCAGATTTGGGAGATGGCCCCTTTGTATGCAAAGAGGAAAAAAGTTCCATGTTTCTGGATGTTCAGCATGTCTCGATTCCATGTGAATTCTGGAGGCTGTCAGCAGCAGTACAGATTGCCAGTAGTGTGATATGACTGCTCTGTGGGTTTATTGTACTGGAGTAGATGAAAGTGTATTATTAAGTGAAAATTTTGAGTGGGCGTTTACTGTAAAGGAAGGTGCTGAGTTGTAAGAATAGCAAGTGTTGAATTGTTCCAAAGTGCTGGTTTTGGGGTAGTTAAGAGAGATTGTCATTTCAGTGAAGCTTGCCAAAGGTCTAGACCTGCCTCACTGCCTAGCTGGCATTTCCTATCTCTTAGGGGTGTGCTAAGTTTTTTGATGGTGAGCAGCAAATTAAAGAACAAAAGATTCCTTGTATTATGAAGCTTCCTGTGCACCAAAGGAAGTCAGTTTTGTTTTCTTCCTACCTTTCCTACTCCTTGTTATTACAAATGTATGCATTATATTTCTTTCATTCATTCTTCATTGTCCTTCATTTGTTCTTCATTCTTTGTGTTTTTGCTGTCATGATCTTGGAGAGCCAGAATAAACCTTTGTTCAGTTGTTCAATCCATAGGAAGGGATTCAGTGTACTAAACCCAGCCACACATCTTTCTGTTTACATAGAAAAGCCTTGATGCTTGTTTCTTCTCACAGATGCTGAAGTCAGTACCAGAAAGAAGACGTTTGCTGAAGTCCAAACAGAACGACTGGATCAAGCTGAACGGACTGTTTTAATTAAGTGCCCATCAAGACTTAATGAAAAAAAATTATTGCAGTACTTATCCAGTCATGGGACTGTTAAGAGTCATTTCTTTTTTGAAAATCGTGTAAGTAATTAATGATGTCAGCTAAAATCTAGACTTAGATGAAAAGAAATACCAGAAAGATAATTTGGTTAAGGCCTCATACATAAGTTAAGCAAATTATATGCACTTAGTATAATATACACTTAGTATATTAAATCAGTTTTATCTCTGCTAATGTTCACAAGTTGCTGAGCAGTTGATTTTTATTCATAAGTCAGCTAAGCAACACCTCTAAGGAATAGCCAGCAACCTGTTTTGCACTAAATCTTTGAAACTTTGACATAGCACCATTCATTGTTTGACGATAGAGGTAGCTCTTCTTTATGTGTTTCTTGAGTATTTCAGTTGTGAAGATGAATATAGTTCAGAACTTTTATGTTTAGTGCTTGCTTCCAAGAATAGCACATCTTAAATACTTGTAATGTCTTGTGGAAAAGCATCTAAAATGTTTTGAGATATGGAACCTAGCATTTGGCTTCAGGACTATCATATTAATCTGTCTCAGGAGCCCCAGGAGCATCTGGGTACTATCAGTACAACGAGTTCAAGCATTGTATGCATTTATCTCACCCTGTATTTCCATTCTTAATGTTTTAGGGCATCAGTGCTTTAATAGAGTTTTCAGAAAAGAGCAGTATAGCCTCGTTGCAGGATGCTGTTGGGATCCCAAGTGCTTCAGAGCATCATGTTGTCCCATTTAAATCAAGACTTTTTACTTTCACACTGAAAAACCCAGTGAGTCAACACGTTGAGGAGACACCACTTCACCTCTCTCCTCAGAGTCACATTCCAGTGAAAGACCTTATTGAAAAGCTTTGTCTTGCAGACAGTGTAAGTAGAGGTTTCTAGATCTCTCTTAATTAAAAATACGGCATGTTCATTTCAGATTTGCAAGTGGTCATGTGAAACTTATAAAGTTATTTATTTTTATTAAAATGGTAACATATTAGCATTTTATGTGAGTGGTTCTCCTCCATTGAAGTAAATAAATGAAATTAATAATTTTAATTATGAAAATAATTTTTCTGTATGAAAGAAACCTTTTGAAGTTTTGAAAAATAACCTTCTAATTGCATTGATGTTAAATAGATGAAAATATATGTTAATAGAAGATGGGTCATTGTATTTTTATGGTGTTTATTTTCTGAACTAGATAAGCAGTCAGATGTACATTCTACTGAATGAGTATCAGCTGACAGAAGAAAACATCAGGCTGCGATTTCTGGCCTGTTCTTTGGTTCGGGATTTTGCACGCGCCTATTTCCCTGACAGCACGGTAAAGCCATTTGGCTCTTCAGTCAACACGTTTGGCAAACTGGGATCTGATGTGGACATGTTTTTGGACTTCCGTGACACAGGAAAGCATGCTACAAAAATGGTAAGATTGTGCTGTGCATCTTCAGTTTGTTGGATTTCTTCAACAGAGCAGCTCATTTGCTGTTTCACACACAGGAATGAGTTTATTTTTATTTAGATTTTAAATGGGTTCATACTATAGAGTGTGAACAAGTTTATTTGGATGTTTGGATCTGAGGACCTTCAAAAACTGATTGTGATGTGGATGAGATATTCTCTGCAATAGGAAGGAAATTATTTGGTATTTACAAAACTTTGCACTCTTAGGGTGAATTTCACTATGAAAAAAACCCTCATCCTCCAAAATTGTTTCAGCAGAGTCAGACCTTCCCATTCTATTGTTGTGTTTTCTTCTCTGTAGCTTCTGTGCTTCAGCCATGCTCTGTTAAAGCTTGGCTTTGTTTTTTAGGGTCCTCCATGTCCTAGAGCAAAGTAATGTGCACATCTGTGTTTTGGGAGGATTGTCACGTTCTTTTCCTTACCTTAAAGAGATGGCTTTATGCTCCAGGAAAGTTACTGGATTATGTACTGGGCTGTATATATATATCTATAGGCACATATTGAGTGTGTGCAGGTGTGAAAGCTCAGGACATGGGATAGTCATGGTGAATACTTACAGGTCACAGATTCTGAATGAATAATCAAGTAAGTGGTTCTTGTGAAAACTTTTCTTTTTACTTGCGTGTGACAGATAGTTTGGGAAAAACTGTTAGGAAGAGCTGTTGGGAAAAACTGTTGAAGTTTTGGAAAAAAGTTTAAGCCCATTGTCTTTTAAGTTTTTCCTTAGAAGACAATGGGCTTAAACTTTTGAAGATTGAAAATTCTCTCAGCTTTTCTGTACAATTTGTATATTGCTGTGTAAGTTACTTTTAAAGAAATAACCCTTCAAATGTATATAGTTTTTAGTATTACTGCAGTAATAAATCACAATGAAAGCAAATATGTCAACTGAAGAGAAGGATCATCATGTGTGTGTGAAGTGTTAAAATCCTTATGTTTCATCAGTGAAGTTGCCTCTTAAATTTTGAAGGAATAACTTTTAAGTATAAAATGTCTATTTTCAAAGTATGTTTGGTAGCTAGCTGTTTGCTTTTTTATGTATCCTGTGTGGAGATAGAAGTTCTATTGTGAAATGTAGAGTATTTGATGCTGAGTGAGCAGCTGTGATTACCTGTGAATAGCTTAGAGACTTATTACTCTGGGGAGACAAAGGGGAGGTAGCTTTAGTTACAAGGTGATTTATTTTGCAGCAGTGGAAAAGGTATGTTCTGATTTCTTCACTTCTGTAGCCTTTAAGGAGGTGCCAGCAATGAGGAGGATCAGGCATTTCAGCACCTATTTACATGAAATAACTGGTTTTGAGCCTTATGGCAAACTTATTACTAATTGCAATTTAAGAAAAGGGGCAGAAGAAATTAAGAAATGCCCTATCTGTGGTCTAGCATTCACTCTTTTTTACCAAGAGTGAATGCTAGACCACAGATAGGGCATTTTTAACCTCTGGGCAGTTTGGGAGATCAGTGAATGACTGTAAAGAGGGTTCTGTGATACTTTAGAGTAGCAGTTTTTGTTAAACTGTTGTGCTTCTTCCTTAGGTTACTGTATCAGTTTACCAAAAAGTAACTATTTACTTTTAATAATAGTAATAGTTTCATATTTGCTGTTTCCATCTACATGACAAGACTAGGGGAAGAACCACAGGGTTGAGGCAAGTGTTATCAGTACTTCATAGCCCCTAGCTAGCACCAAAGCTGTATATGAAGGTTCATTTAATTGCTAAGAATGTCTACTTTATCATTATAAAACAGTCCTCATTCCGTTTTTGAGAAATAGTGAGGCACTGTCTGGAAAGGCCCATTGTGGTTTTTGTCACAAATATATAAACACCTGCCCACCTACAGGTCAGCTGAGTACCCATGTTTATCTTTCCCGTTAACACCTCGATGTTGATAGTTACAGGCTCCTTTCACTTGGAGCCAGCCCTATGCAGCGTGCAGCCTCACAGCCTGATGGGATTAGGGACTGCTGTCCTGGCATGTCCCACCACACGTGCTGCTGACTGGAGAGCCACTCCAGGAGGGAACAGTCGCTTCAGTGATGGCCAGAGAGACTCAGAAATTCAGCCCCTGAACTGACCTTGTGGGAAAGGTTGCAAGGTCCATAACTTCTGAATTGTTTCACCTGTCTGAGGTCACTAATTTGTGGACAACAAAAGTAGTGTACTCGGTATCTCAGTTGCTGTTACATCACTGTAATTTTATTTGTACAGTGTGCATTCACCCATGGCATGTTTCAGGGGGAAGGATAAGTCAGTGTCAAGTATAGGATTAGCAAATAAAACTAGCTGATGTCTTAAAAACACAAGACTATAAAGAAAACAGATATTTCACAGGTATTTTATTGAGGTAAAAACTACAAATATGGCAAATCAAAATACGAAGACCTACAGAGAAGTTAATTTCTGATGTTAGAATATATCTTCACAATATTTTTCTCTTTCATGGAAACTATATATGACATGAAGTAATTTTTTTAAGTCTTCCAGAATCGTATCTTAATTTTGAACGATTTAAGTAATTTGCATGCTAAATTTCTTAACTTTTTTAAATGAAAAAGACATTTTTCCTTACACAGCTATTTGATTTACTAATAATGCATTGTTCTTTGAGGGTTTGACATGGAATTATTGATAGTTTGAAATTATTGGTAGTTTGGTTGTATTGCCCCTCTGTAATTGTATGCTCCTCTTTGCAGTCAGAGCATTTATGCTCTCCTGGTAATTCCAGAATTACCTTTTTTTAGCCAGGAGTGAGATGTAGTACTATTACACTTCTGTTTGAACATGTAGATTTATAGTAAGTTGATCACTATTAGCCTGGAAAAATTGAATCACCAGAAAAGAATGTAAAAGAGAGAGCAATATGTTTTTACCTATTTTAAGTTCTGTGGACTGCTTTGAATAATCCTTGTCTTTCAGTTCTAGTTGTACAAACTCTCTTGCAAATTGCGGTAGTCTTTCAGAAGTATTTTTAAATGTCTTTTTTGTCTGAGAGCTAACAGCTTGCTTTTAAAATTCTGTGTTAGAAAAAAGGTCCCTTTGAAATGGAGTATCAGATGAAAAGATTACCATCAGAAAGATTAGCAACTCAGAGGATTCTTTCTGTGATTGGTGACTGCCTTGATAATTTTGGTCCTGGGTGTGCGAATGTACAGAAGATCCTCAATGCCCGCTGTCCTCTGGTGAAGTTTTCCCATCAGCCAACAGGATTTCAGTGTGATCTGTCAGTGAGCAACAGGTGAGACCTGGTTTTAAAAAGCTTGCAGAGAATTCTGATGTACTTTAAGTGTTCTGAAAACCTGTAATATCAACTGTTTTCTCTTTTCTGTGTTCCTAACAAATGTGAATGTTGGCTCTGTAAGTAAAAATATATTTTTTGACTTCTAGAGATTAGAGTTTAATGTCCTTAAGTTGTCTTTCTCCAGCATAGGAAATACTTGCTAGCTGAAGCTGAAGCCTCAAAAACCAGTCTATGGAAGAAGGTTGGCTTATAAAACAGGAAAGAGGGCAGTCAGTGTTCCTTAGTCATTACTTCCCTATGGCATATGCACAGCCTTTTGTGATTGCTTTTCAGACTAAGCAGCTCCAGAATGTTAATTTTTTAGGGATTAAAATGTTAATTTTCAGGGATTTTGCTTCTAGTTATTTTGGTGTCCTTTCCTTCTTCTTAAGGCCTGCATACCCCTGTTTGCTGGGAAGATGCCCTGACGCCGAGGGAATTCCCGCGGGGAAGGGGAGCCTGCGGCATTCCCGCCGTGCGGGGCCGCTCGCAGCACTGCCCGCTAGGGGGCGCCGGCTGCCCAGGAATCCCCGCAGGGCCCCTCGGCGACGCAGGAACGGCCGCCCGCCCCTTTGTGCTTCTGCTGTCCCGGGTTTCAGTCAGAAACACCCCCGCACGGCAGTAAACAGCTCTGGCATAAGTGCACATAGCCCACAATGAGTTACTGACCCTCCCGTTGTTGTTGGGGAATAGAAAAAAATGAGTGATTATTCTTCAGGATAAAAGTGACAGGACCCAAGGGAATGGCCTGAAATTGTGTCTGGGAGATGCAGGTTGGATATCAAGAAAAGGTTTTTCAGAGGGTGGTTGAGCCCTGGAACAGGCTCTTTAGGGAAGTGGTCACAGTACCAAGCCTGACAGAGTTCAAGAAGCTTTTTGACAATGCTCTCAGCACACGGTGTGACTCTAGGGGCTGTCCTGTACAGGGCCAGGAGTTGGACTTTGATGATCCTTGTGGGTGCCTTCCAACTCACATTATTTTGTGTTTCTGTGATACGTGTTTTATTGCAGTTTTGTGACTTCTCTGCCTCACACACAATCAGATCAGATACACTCTTGAATTAGCCAACGTTCTGTTTCAGAATATGCAGGAGCTGTTAAGGCAATACTGAACAAGTTTCTTACAATGAAATTACTTCTCTATATGTCAGCATGTAGTTCTGTACAAGCTTCCTTGTAACTCACTGCTGATAGTTTGGCTGGTTGGGACTGCACATCTTGTCTTGTTACAATTTTTACTAGAAACACATCTCTCTGGACACCCTAAAGCATCTCACAGCTGAAATTTAAGAAGCCCAGGTGTTACAAAATTTTAACCTAGTAAATGTCCTCAAAAGGATATGCTGAATTTTTAGAACATCTTTTAGCAATTCAGGCTAAAACTAAACCAAAGTTTTGCTCTCATACTGTACTTCCATTATTTTTCTACCTTTTCTTGCCCTCCCATTTGTACAATACATGAATGGTTGTGTAACAACATGATAAAGGAGATCAAAAACTGATCCATCTGAAAACCTTTATCCTTCCAGATTAGTTGTTTTTTTCAGCTCAGCTAAGCATTAATCATTTGAAAATTACCAAACTGACTTGTTTTGCAGATTTCATTGTGTCTCTGCACTTAGATTATTTTCCAGTGCAGCATTTTGCTACATTTTAGATAAAAGCAGTAAAAGAAGTTTTAGTTGAATTTTATTATATGTTAGGATAGAGATACTATCTAACATACCAAAGGCAATTGTGGCTGAATTATGTTTTTTCGCCTCAGTTCTGCGTAGTTTGACTCCACATTACTTGATGGTGTTTTCCTTATTTTGGGTTTTTTTCCTTCCACTGTGATGTGGATTGAGGAAACAGGAAACAGTGCAAATGCATGTTATTTACCCAGAACTATATAATTCTTGCTATGAAAAACTACCAGGTATTTAATCCTGGATAATTCCTACCCAAACCATTCTACTATTCTATGATTCTCTTCTATTTTTTAAATGTATAAATGTTACTTTTTTTTTTTAATGAAAGCCCCCTTCTCTTATACTGAACAATGAATACTGCACCTGATACTTCGTAATTTTCTCATAATTTATGTGTCTTCCCATTTCCTGTGCAGCATTGCAATAAGGAGTTCAGAGCTCCTGTACATCTATGGCTGCCTCGATTCCCGTGTGCGAGCGTTGGTGTTCACTGTCCGCTGCTGGGCCCGTGTCCATGGGCTCACCAACAGTGCTCCTGGCTCCTGGATTACAAACTTCTCCCTGACCATGATGGTCATGTTTTTTCTGCAGAGGAGATCGCCGCCTATCATTCCAACACTAGACCAGCTTAAAGAACTGGCAGGTAAGCACAGCTGTTTGTGTTTATTGCAGTTTATTGTTTATTGCACATTTGTTTTATCTAAAGTGATAAACCCAAGCAATTTCTTTATGCTCTCAAATACTAACGAATATTATTTGTGTTTTAAGTTTGAGGGAATACACAAGTTTTACATGTTTTTTTTTAGTGAAAATAATGCATCTTTAAAGGCAAAATAAATCCCTTTTCAATACAATACTAATTCGATTTAGAGGGGTTAGACTTATTCTGTCCCTTAGATAATTAAATGTAATTTCTTTGTTCAGTGCTCCTATGTTGAAATTTTTTTTATTTTGTTAGTTAGAAGACTTGTAGTTTCTGGAGTTAAGGATTTTGTGCAGACTTAACTGCACAAAATATGATACGATGTGTGTTGTTTTATAGCTACCAAATGCTTAAAAGAAAGGCTGTGTTTTCTCCTCCTAATTTGTAATATCCTTGAGACTGTTCAGGCCCTTTGCAAATAATTTTTGTATCTCCACAAACAAGCTGTTCTGGAGGTTTCTTACACAGCATTCAGGGTGTGTTATCTTCAGTGAATCATATGAAAGCATTGAGAATGACACCCCAAGTTCTTGATTCCTTACTCATGTGTTCTGTTTATTGACATGGTTTATTGGAAACTTTGAGTGCTTGAAGTGGAGGAGAAGGTCTGTGTTCAGTTACTTTAAAATAATTTTAAACATTTCCCTCAGAATTCTGTAGAAATGTTTATACATAAAACATATGTTCTGATATTTACAAGAGCATTCCTAATTCTGTGAAGTTTTTCAGAGAAAGACAGTGGATGCTCTGGGGCTGATTTTTTTTAAACCCTCATGTAAGTAGTAGGCTCAGAGAGTTGTGCTGTTAAGTGTGTAATACAGCCCTCTATGCAGAGATACCCTGCTTGTTGCTTATAAGAAGTTTTCAGAGATATAAAGATGTCATTTATCTTAGTCCTGTAGAATTTTAAAAGTGTGCCATTTGCTCATGATGCTTTCTTTTCCTTTGTCCATCTATGGATATTTTTCTTTTAAATCTTTTACCACTTAATTTGAATTTTAACCTAAAAATTCACTTGTGAATTCCTAATTTGATTTTTGTAGTATGGTAGCATTGATTTCAGCTTGTTATCTGGATTTTATAAATACAATGGCATTTTACTGTTTATTACTTCAAAATATGCCCACAATTTTTCTTTCAGGTGAAAAAGACAAGCATATAATTGGAGGATATGATTGCTCATTTGTTAGTGATTTAAGGAAGATTAAACCTACAAAAAACACAGAAACACTTGGTAGGTAGATCTTCATAACTTTTGTTTATTTTATGACTATATTGAAAGCAAACTTTTCCTTAATGTTACTGATGGCTCTTGTTTTTCTTTCCCCTTAGATGTATTGTTGAGTGAGTTTTTTGAATATTTTGGAAACTTTGATTTCAGAAAGAATTCCATAAATCTTCGAAAGGTAAATGGATTTTAATTCCTCATCATTATCAATTGAATCTCTCTGTCTGCCATTTGACAAACTGCATATGCTAAGCAACAATTTCTGTCATCTTTAATTATATATAAAAAAAGACATTTATATGGAAACAGAGTTCTTTCTGTGAAGGAGGAGTAACTTCTTGAAGCTCAGTAACTTACAATACCATTAAGAACATTGACAGTGTCATTACTTGGATATGCTGGAAAGCAGAAACTGATGCAAAGCTGGTGTGATTTTAATGAAAAGTCCTGTAATAAAAGTGGCAGTTTTAAAAAGTCAAAGCTCTTTTGCTCCTGTGGGAGGAAAACTTTTAAAATGTCATGATGTCTGTCATAGCAAAAATCTGTGACAAACCCTGTGAGCTGACAAAATTCACATTTAAAGACCCAACCAGAGCCTACATTAAAACTTACAGCTGAGTTTTGAGTATGCTTTTGACACTGCAGTTTTCTACTGCAGTTTCTATCAGCCTTCAGTAACTGTGCTACAGCTCAGTAGGCATGCCATAGCATGCACAGATAATTCTGTGCTAGCACTTCAGTTTGCTTTGTATGTTTTAGTCATCTATTGATCTGTGTGTGCATGCAGGTATAATAGGAATACATGAAAATGTACCCTCAATAACTCACACCTGTTCCTGCTGGGCTGCTTCCAAAGTGGGGTTTTCAGTGCCACATTGCTGTGTGGATGCTCATTTGTTCTCTTTCCTGTTTGGGCATTGTGAATCACTGGCTAAAGAGCCCTTTTTGCAGATCAATCCTAGAAACTGATTTATTTAGGTGGAGAACTTCAGTTTGCTGTTAAACCAGAAAAAGGCAAGCAAAATCACATTTGGAGCCTGAGCTAGTCAGGGGAGGTATCTGGGCTGCTGCTCTTCCTCTGACAGTGCTCTTGGCCCTGGGGCAAGTATAGGTAAGGTGCACACAGACACTTCCTGGACCAGCAGGAGCTGGTGGATTCCTGCTAGAGCTTGTGCAGAGGTTCTGCTATACAGAACTAGTCAGCTAAGAAACACTGATAAGCACTGAGGTGGAAGTACATTTAAATAACAAACTACATAGTTGTCAGCTATTTGTGTTGTACTATACCAGGTGCCTAACAGTGGACCATGACCTGAATAGCTCTGTGCTTAAAAGCAGACCAAACTGGGTGGAATTTCAGCCAACAAAGCAATCTTGTTCACTTACACCAGCACTGTGATGTCTCTGAACAGTGTAGGAGGAATGGTTTGAACAGTTTAAGTGCATGCAGTATTTTATTAAACTGAGCTGTGCAGGTTAATATGACACCTTGATGCTGCCCATACACAAGTGAAATTAAGAGTAGGAGGTTGCAGTAGTGAGGTCTGAGGTTTGTTGGACAGCAAATGGGAGAATGGCCAGAAAGATAGGTTAAGCTGTAGTTGTGTGTTCTTTACCTTGAAGGAAATCTAAGTTGAATGTGGCAAAGAAAACCACCACTGAGAGGAATCAGAGAACAGGAATAATACAGTCAAGTTGACAAGAAAATTAACTTGATTAATAATGACTGGGTGTTTTGTAAAATGTTCTCTCATAGGTCAAAACACTTTTAATTCTAATGCAATAACTCAAGTGATTCGTTATTTGCTCAGCCTATAATGTACATATGCAACTTTGGCTTTTTCTTTATGCTGTCTGCAGGGAAAGGAAGTAAATAAGCCTGAGTCGTCTCCTCTTTATATCTGGAATCCCTTTGAACAAGACCTTAATATCAGCAAGAATGTTAATCAGCCACAGCTGGAGAAATTTATAGCTATGGCCAGAGAAAGTGCCTGGATTTTACAGAAGGAAGATAAAACTCAGCAAATGATCAATAAAGAACCTTGGGGACTGGCAGCTCTACTGATACCATTTGGAAAAAATAATTCCAGCAAGATGAAGAATAGGATGAAAGGAATAGGAAGTGAAACAATCAGAAGCCTCTTGGACTCTTTAAAGTTAAATAATGCAAGCAGTCAACAAAAAGCAGTGGGAAAATGACTTGAAGCACAGAAACACAATAGCTAATATTCTGTTTTAGGAATTGAATGTGACACACAGTCCAAAGAACATTAATTTTAATATTTCTATTATGGGGAATGGAGAATCAAGCAATCCCTGGTTTTCATCGTAATGATTTTTGTACAGGTCTGCATTCTTTCTGTACGTTTTTCTCCTCCTTCCTCCTCACTTTTCCATCTGTTTTATGAATGAAGAGTATTCAAATGTAAGTTTTACAGATGCATTTTGGAAGTAGCCTTCAGATGGGCACTCTTCTGTAAAAAAGGCTGACAGGAGCAGTATGGGAAAAAGCCTTTGGGAATTCTCTTGGCTAGCATACAAATGATATGCTAATTAAAAGCTCAAGAAACAACCACCTTTCCATGAAACCACAGTCTGAAAGAAGATGAATGTGTTGGAACCATTGTTTCCAATCCAGTCGTGTTTTGGAAGCCAGTAAAACCCAAGTGCATGTATCTATTTTTGCAATTGTTTTCCATTCGTGTAGATAGTGCCAAGACAAAATAAAGAGAATGGAATTAGATAGTTGAGTGTGCAGTTTCATAAAGCATTGCACCACCACAGGTCTCCAAGGATAGTGCCACTGTTTTGTGTTGGAAAAGTGGGTTTGCTCTTGTGTTTACCACCTTATTTAAAATGTCTTTAGTCAACTCTCATTTGTTTTCTCTATCCAGGACTGGTCTCCACCCACACTTGTTTCTTATTTTGCCTTCAGCTTCACTTTAAACCTGTATTTCGGGTTCAGGCAGGGGTTCTTGAATGCCCTTCTTGCTTCATCACTCTTCTCAAAGCTGTTGCCTACCAGGTGAATGAAAGCATTCCTGCAGAGGGATCTCTTCTGTGCAGAGATCCAGAGAACCACCCCAGTCTTGCCTTGGTTTTCACATATTCAGGAGAACAGTGAGGGTCCCCCTTCCAGATCAGTTGGGCCAGCAGAGTCAGTGCTTTTTATTGACTTGAAACATTAAGTGCTCTCTGCATCTACTTAAAAAGCTATCTTTTCAGAGGAAGGGGGAGAGTGGGAGAAGGAAGGAAATGGTAAATGGAGAGCTGGCAAATATCAAACTTTAAAAAAAGTACATTTGTGATTATTTCACCTGTCCAGTTTGAGAGCCATTCATGCATTAGACTAAATGGTAGCACTGTCAGCAATTCTACAAAGTTTTTTCTTTTAACAGAAAGGAAGTTACTGTATTCATAGATAATCATACAAATGCAACATCAATTTTATGATTACTTTTTCATTTTCAGCACTTTTAGACTCTTTAATGTTGCACTGGGACATGGTCTTGTGTAGACCTTTTTCTAATGGTGTGATCTGAACAATTTATAAATGTGTTTTCTCTTTTTTCTGATACATTATTCATTGGAAATATTGTAGGCAATAATAATGCGTACTTCCAAGTACTTGTAAAAACTGGGCGAGGGAAAGTCTCTTCTACCAGTTGACAAACTGAAAGGTTAGACCTTCAAGTCAATTCCATAATAGTTTATTCAGAGTTTCAAATAATACATATATGTGTCCATTTCTGATTCATAAATGTTTTCCTAAATAATGACTCACATAGTAATTATCTTGGTTGCTGAAATTAATTCTCATATTAATTTCTTCAAGACTGAGCCTTGATTTTGAAACTTGGTTTTCTACCTAAATCCTGGTATTAGAACTTAGTTTTGGAGGCTAGTATGAAGTTTATTGTAACTTGCTATTGATGTAAACACAAAAGCTTTCATAGCAAGCTTGACACAGATTCTGTAAGGAGCCTGCTGCTCCCTTAATCTTTACAGACCCTAGAGGTGCATTGTCTGCAGTTTACCCAGGAAGTAAAAGCTACTATGTAGCTTTTTGAAGATTAGGGCAGTTCTCAAGTACTTCGGAATTTTCTTTTTTTTTAGATTAACCAAATGGGTAGTAGTGTAATAATAAGAATATGAGTTACCAGGGACCGAAGCATGCAGCAGAACTGTGGCAGTGTGTACCTAATAGCATTATATTCACAGGGATCCACTGATGCAGGTAGGAAAGATTTTATAGGAATTTTGACACATAGATACAGGACACTTGTAGACAAATAACAGTGAATTTTGTATTTTGGTTATGTGGTTGAGCCATGCTGAAACACAGGCTTCATTTGTAGATTATAGATGTTCAAGCCACTCAGTATTCCTTAAAAGGCAGAGCAAAATGTGGTTACTGTGCATGCAGCGCCTTTCAGCATCACTTTTCTGTTTAGACTGCCTGTCCCTTTTGGGAATAGTTCTGAACCCTTGTCATGGCTGCAGGCCAATTTCTGAAAAGATGAGAAAGAAGCCAAAAGCAGAGCTCGAGCAGTGGAATGCACAGGTTATTTTTTCAGATATCTGCTAGTTGAGGGAGCTGGTGACCAGGGAGCTGAAGCCTAGAGGCTGTGAGGATCAGCTGTCATTGCTGAGGTAAATAAGCTCAGCAGGCAGCTTTCCTAGAAGAGGCTGTAGCTGGAGGAGGTGGAGGACTGACCGTGAGCTTCCCTAAAGTAGGAGTTATATCTGGGGAAGAGCTGAGTGAAACGGAAGCCACCCATGGGAAGAGAACCAAGTCTTGAGGGGGTGTATTTATGAGATCAAGAGAGATGGTATGATTATCATTTCCTGAGGGCAGCAGTCTTACGTTGAAGATATTTAGAAACCACCAATATGGTTCTGTCACTGAAAACAAGAGCTGGATGTATGTCAAGAAAGGACTATGATTATGATCTAGATTTGACAGCTCATTCATATGCTCCAGAAACCTCTAAACATCTCTGCAAGAGCAAGGCAGCAAGTTTTAGTTACTTCTCAAACTTGGTGCTGATCTGCTGTATTATATGGTGGGGCTGTTTGGGAGGTCACAGGTAAGGAACACCAGTGAATTAAAGATAGTTTTGCCTCTCTGGCCCTTTCCTTCACTGGAAATACTTTTTAGTGCAAGTCTAAATGGTAAGGGAAACTGAAAATGGTTAGGGAAACTGAAAACATTCGGAAGTTCCTTGTCCTGAGAAAATACACTTTGGGATATTAACTTCAAAGTTAATGTTTGTTGCCAGGGATTTTTATTTTTATTTCCCTAGATGTTTGATGCTCACAAGTGTTGGAGGAATAGGTTCTGCTGCAACTGCCACTGTTCCTCACTCCTCTATAACATCCAGGGAATCTGCAGCCTTGGCCCACAGTTGACTCCTGGGTGAGCATCCTAGTGCCATGCTTGTAAAGATGGAGTCACAGAACAGACTTATTGCTACACTTCCTGTCTTGGGCTCTGTTCTTTAGACTTGGAATCATGGTATATTTCAGGCTGGGAGAGAACTCTGAACCTGCTCCAGTTGCCTCCTGAAGTGGTATCACCTGTGAGATCAGACCAGGACTTTTTATCTAGTCAGACCTTAAAAATCTCCAAGGATGGAGACTGCACAGCCTGTCCTAGTGCTTGACTGTTTCCATTACTGTGGTGCATTGGGCTGAAATGTGCTGCCCCGTCATTGTCACTCTTAGTGGCTTTTTTTCTGATCCTGCAACATGCTCTCAATCAAAACACTGTCTACTACAAATGTTCAAGCTGCTCCTTCACATGGAAAGCCCCAAGTATTCCCTTTTTTCTTTTTCCAGAGGAGCTTGTATCCATCCATCACATGCAAGCCCTCGTACCATAGCAGTTATTCCCACAGCACAAGTAGTAGTAACACCACAAGGAGTTCTAGCTTCTCCTGCTTGATCCCCAGGCTGCCACACATTTGTATCTACATTTTAGGTGGGTACCTGTTCATGATATTTTGTAATTCTTGAGGTCTCCTTTGTTCCTGTCACCCTGTATCCATTTCTCTCAGTCCATGTCAACAAGCATGCCATAACTGGGGGTTATGGTTGTCCTCTTCATTGTTTTGATTGCTTTGATATGCCACTGTGCATATCCAGCTTACAAAGGCCTCATGACACTAAATCCTGGTGAAAACTTAATTCCTAAAATGCTTTGCAGGAAAATAAGAGGCCTTGAGTAGCAGACCAGTGTACTGCACTGGCAGAAAAGCCCCAGAAAATACAGTGCCATGCAGAAATGATGATGCTGGTGCAGAATCACCTTAGGGCACAGTGCTGTGTCTCTGGGAGCTTGTTGCTTCCAGAAGTGCAGTAGTGTGGTACAGGATGCTGCTGGCCAGCAGACCTTGTCCCATGTGGATCTGACACGTCTGTGGTGCTGTGTCACTTCAAAGTCTAGAGCAGTCAGGCTCTCAGCCACAACCTCACTGCTCCATGCTTGTGCTGGTCATTGAGGAATTGTGTTCTTAGAACATAAAGTCCTCCCTCATAGAAACAAATCTGCAAGTTCAATTTTTTCACACTCTCCAGAGGTACAGGCTATATTTTTGCTTAACAAAATTTTGTACCTTTGGAGAAAGAAAAGGTAGACAAAGAACCTCAATTTAAATAATTTTGCAAACAAACTAGTGAAAGGTCTGTGCCACATTCAGCTGAAGAAAGCTTAAGATTTCCAGCCTGGGCTGCTTTGGAGATATGATGAATCAACAATGAAGAAGCTTTTCAAAATAAAGTCATGTTGTTCACTGGAAAGTTCGCTTCCAAATGCTTTCCCTTGCTTATCACAAAATTACCACCAAGGTTCTATTCTAGTACTAAATTCTTCTAAACATCATGGGTAACTTGGGGTCAGTTTGTTTAAAAAAAGGGCTAGGATTTATTTGAGGCTAACCTGTGCCTGGAGATAAAATCTCCTTCTCCATAAATCCTCTTAGTTGAAAGTCTTGATCCACTGCTTTTGCAGACCTGTTTCTCATACTTTCTTTAAGCAGAGGATTGGTTTGCTTTCTTTTGCAGGACCTCCCTGCTTCTTTTCACTCTTCCCATTGTCTTTTCATTGTATCTGACCTGTAAAAAATAGTATTCCACTTCCCCTAGTATTTTGTGAAGCAATGGTGAATACAGCTGTATTCAAGAAACAGGTAGTTTTCAAAAGGTGGCTCTCTCATTGCAATGTAATTTTTTTTTACTGCTTCATTTCTTGTGTAGACTGAATCTCCATACTGCATTTCCCATGGAATGTAGAGGGATCAATTAGCTGGACTTGATGGGTCTTACCTTTATTGAACATATATTTTTGGGAAGTCTTCTCAGTAAAGAGACTTGTTTAATACAGTGTTAGATTAGAAAGCAGAAGCTCCCTGCAATTTTTTTTCAGGGAGGTGCTCTACCCTTCAGGATTCACTCTGTTTTCCCTTGTTGTTACAGGGAAAACCATGTTCAATTTGTTTCACAGAATGACTGCAGGACAGGTTTTTGTTCCCAGACTGAGCTTTCTTGTGCATACAGATTTGTAGTCAATGTAAACAGTGCAGCCCTGTACAGGAATTTTGTATGGAACAACTCCCAGAATATGTCTTGTAGGTATTATGCTCACAGCCCAACAGGGGAGGTAAAAGCCTCAGAAATTACTAAGGCATAGCCTCTCATTTGTGGTGCTGACTCCATGAGATGGAACAATTTCCATAATTCTGTATTTCCTTTTCTCATATTGGAGAGAGGAAATATATTGCTTTCCTGCAGAGTAAAAGTAAACATGTTAGAAGTTGGATTGTTGGGGTAAGGAGCTGTAGTACTTACATTCTTTCTGAATATTTCTATCCGAAGTTTGGTTTTCTAAAGCCCTTCTCTAAGAGCAATTTCTAGAGATTTTCAGGATGAGAGAACTGGGAGAATACATAGAGGCTTTGTAGTTCAGGCAATCAGATAAATGGTACTATTAGATTAATTATCAAAAGTAATGGCATAGGGGACAATAATGCGTGTAACAGTCTGACAATAACAAATATCACTGCCTTGTCACTTTGAACCAGTTTTCCTGACTTAATTTTCTGTAGTCTAGTGGTGCACTACTTTTACAGAGGGATGGGATTTCAGAGAGCACTGAATAGAAACTACAGTATCCAATACATGGAAGGATGAGTACTTAGCCATTGCAGTAGATAAAAAGAAGTATTGCCAACTCCAAACTGAAATAAGATTCAGAGATTTTTTTATTCGAAAATTAAAATATATAGAATTCTGTGAATCTTTAGGGGATTCATAGTTCTTCCTTTTGAAAATTATCTTTGGACACCAATCAAAAGAGGGTTTGCTGTAACTGCTTGATGTCTGAGCTTGCAAAGTAAAGTCTCATTTGAAATGACCATGATCTGTTTTGTTGAGACATTAAAGACCTTAGTGATTACAGTTCTGCTTGAAACCCCATGTTTAAGAGGGTTTGCATTGCAGTTGGTTTATGAATCTGGAATATTATCATTTTCAGTTATCCTAAGAATGCAAATGCTTACAGTTAGCAACAAACTTTAACACTTCTGCCCGTTACAATTAGGCTGTTATGATTTTAGTCCTTCTTTTTAACGCAGACAGTATTTTCAATCTTTGAACTGTGTTGCAGCAATCAATTTTATATTTCTTCTATGAGATAACTAATAAAGAAAAACATGTCCTCTGTATTTGTACAGTAAGTTACTGTTCCGTTGAGCTGTTGAAATCTTTGAAAAGATAAAGAACATATCTGGTGCTTTCCTTTCTCAGATGCAGGCAGAGATTACTGAAATGAGGATGCATTTCAAAGAGCAATGGTTTTGAAGGGTTGATCTCTAAATGTCCCAATCTAGAGAGCTCACCAAAGAAGTAAGAAAACAAACCCCTGAAAAAGCCAATCTCAGTGTCAGCCAGCTTCATCTCACCCAACAAACATTTTTAACTTTGGGGATTTTCCAAACAGAAAAATTGTCAAACCAAATGCTGTCAAATCATGGTTGGAGATGGAGCACCTCTTGCCTTCCAGAATCACGTTATGATTAATAATTTGTTTAAGTAAATGGTGGTCTGTCTCTATCACTTACAAAACACAGTTTCTAATGAAGAGAGCAGAAATAACACTTTGGATATCTGACAAACTCTGTGAGATATCTCTTAATGGGAAGAGAATTTTTTTTCTAGCTAGATATCCAAAGTTCCTGAACCCTGTCCTGGCAAAAAACTTGCTTTTTATCCTTGTAATTTATAAAGGGGGAATACAGGCATCTCTGTTTGTCTTGATTTAATTTTATCCCACATGTATAGGGTTACAAGTATGTGGCAGTTAGGCATAAGTGATAGAATTTTATGCTCCAAATGCTGGTAAGAGAGAAGCTTCAGATCACATAGATTAATGCAGGCTTGATTCAAAGACACCTAGCCCAAATCTCCTGCACTTTTTTAGATCCCACCCACCACTGCACCAGAAGACCATAAATATTAACAACTGCCAGCTGCTCACTCCTGGTAGGGACAACTTCCCCTGGGGTTAATCTTCCTCAGCCAATAGCAACCTTTAATTGCCAAGCTGACCTAGGGACTTCTGAAGCCTGAGAATGCAAAGAATGGTTTGCCATCTTCATAGCCCATTCCTAGCAAAACTGTTTTCCTCCTGAGTCTGGTAACCGCAGGACATATCCCTGAAATTTTTTCTCAGATGCAGAAATAGTGAACAATGGTGCTGTAGCAGGGCCATTTATTTTCCTCAGACTTGTGCAATGTATGGGTTTGCATGTGTTTTTATCTAGCATCTTTATTCTGTTTTTCAAAAAAGATTGATGATTTTTTTTGTTGTTTTTGTTGTTCTTGGAGTTTAATAAGTTAGAGCTTTCAGAGCTGTGCTTCACTTGTTCCCATGTTTTTCCTGGCAAAGAGTAAAATTTAAAGCTGAGCCTTTTTCTGCTGGATGTTTTTCTTTTCTGTGATAAACACAAAGTATGCAGTTGGTGTCATGAGAGCAGTAGGTGCAGGGTTCAGCTGACACTTCCCAGCAGAAAAGTCTCCATCTTTCCAGGCCTTTGAGGAGACATGACAATGATTCATTTTGGTGATAAACAGTAGGAACACAAGTCCAATTGTTTTCTATGTAGGTCAGAATGAGATATGTTGGCATCTCTGCTCACAGACTTTACAAAGATGTCTGGGAATGGGAAGCATGACAGCAAAAAACCTATTCTGATATAACTTAAATTGTTCTGCTAATGGAAGTAATCTATGAACAGTTTGCTGTCAAATACTTGCTGTCTAGCTAGCAGAGCTGGACATTGTCTATATATGAGGAGGTTAAATTTTTCCCATTAAACAGCTCATTTACTCTTTACCCAAGCTCTGCAATTAAAGTCTGTCTCTGTGCCAAGGAGAAAGCCTTTAGAAATACTCAGTCTTGCTGTTCCAGTATGAGTTCCTTGCAGTAGCTGATGTACATGTACATGATGTTCTTAAAAATCAGAGGAAATTGACAGTTAACTTGGTTAGCTCAGGACTTTTCTTTCAGCCTTGTGCCTTTTAATGTCTGTGCTTCAGAAACTTGTTCAGCAGTCAGTTTGGGTTTTGCTTGTTCAGTCAAAAATGGCTTTGGGAATGTATTTTTTTGTAATACATTAAAACATTTTGCTGCACGCCCCATTGCACATCATGCAGGACAATGACATGCCTTTTTATGGGAGTCTACCAGCTCTCCCCTGATGTCTGTTCCTTCTAGAAAAGCCTCTGGTTATTGAAGATGAAGAACAAAACTTTTCCCTCTTTCCCTAGGTGAGTGCTCCAGTGGAGGGCCCTGAGACTGCTTTTGTTTGGAATGTTTGGATGGTGTCCTGCACTCTTTGGACCAGGTTTGGTGTCTCTGCAAACACCTCATGTTCTCACTTCCAGGTTTGTCCCTCTGATCCTCTGTGTTCATCACCTACATAAACAGCAGCATTCCTGCTAATTCTGCTCCACAGCTAGGAGAAGCTGAGGCACCTGCCTATTTTGGGGAGAACAATTCTTCCCCAAGTGATTCATCTCCTTTAAATTAACTGTCAGTTTCTTCTCATACCAGTGGGAGAAATGTGAAATATCTTACAACATTGCTGAAATATATGTTTGACAAACATTACAGCCAAAACCATACTTTTTTTTTTAGGTTCCTCACCACACACATTCAAGGAAAAATATTCTGTCTTTGTCACATGTCTTAAGAGCTGAATAGATTTTTTAAGCAGTTGGAGGTAGTGTTGCAAGATCAGAGATCAGACCATGTACTATTTTTTCTTTTTGAAAGAAGGAAATAAATCCTAATGGCTGGACATAATGTTGTCTGTGATCATACTTTGTCTTGGCATGTTTATTAGCACAATGTAGACTTTTATGAAACTGTTCTCCTCCCTCTATCAGTCCTAAGCTTTTATAACAATTACTTTCTCTGGGGTTCTGTTGGTTATCTTATGAAAATCTGTCTCATACAGGAAGGGCACACAGTCAGGTGATAATAAGTTTGAAATAACAACATGAGCAACAATTTGAGCTTGCAACACAGTTCAGAAGGGAAGTGGGTGGTAACTGATATTTTTATTTCAGCCTCATCAAAAGAATTCAATTGAATCTAATTTTTTTTTAATTGCTGGTGAAGCTTATTTCAAAATAAAAAACAACCCAAAAAACAACCCAACAGGGAAGTTCGTAGTTCTACATACCTGCCCAAAGGTGGGATTTCTCTTCTAGGAGGGCTAAAGCCCGGGACAGTGTTTGTGATTGTTCCTGATCATGAAGAAAGACATAAAGAATAACTATGGGAGGGGATATTGATTTCTGTTGCTGCACTCCTGTGTGAAATGCATGCCAACACAGACCAGAGCACCACATTCTGATACAGAGAAGCATCTGTATGTAAATGAACTTCAGTTTTCAAAGGGCGCCAGTGCTGAGTCCCAAATCTTTTCAGCAACTTTGAAAATTCACAAAAAAAAATCAATTACAGACTAGTTTATGCAGGGAAGAGGAAAGGGAGCATGTCCTCTGCTGAAGCACCACGCTGTGATGAATGGCCAGCAGGTCTGGTGAGCCAGTTGTCTGTTCCAGTTTGGTCTCTGCTCCTGTAAATGAGCCAGTGTATATCTGGAAGAACAGGAAGTTGTCTGGAAACTTGATCCAACTGATCCAACAAATAGCTCCGTTGTTGCTGTGATAAAAGCAGAGGATGGCTATTTCAAATGTTTAAATAATGGTGATATTTTTAATTAAATAAGTTGTTATAGCCTTCTTTAACACTGCCATTACTGTTTGTTGCTGAAATAAGTAAAAAAAAAGGAGTATAGATCATGTGCTACACTCTAATCTTTCCATATAACATCTCTAAAACCAGAGTAAGAAGTAGCACAATAGGTTAAAAAAACATCTTTTGCTAAATCTTTATCACACGCATTTTGACTGTCAGGCATAAGGAATGTATTTAGTTTTGAATGGTGTAACAATTGCTGTTATATTAGGTTATTTTTATATGCATTTATTTAATGCACTAATCTAAATAAAGCTGTTTTTAAGAAGTGCTAGGTTTGGTCTGATTCCTATAAAAATAAGAGAAATGGAGTCCCCCTTGATTTTCTCCTTTGGCAGGAAAGATGCTGCTGAAAAGATGCTCAAAATCCCAACATTGTTCAAAGCTGGATTTCTCAGTTGCTCATGAAAGTTTTCTTGTTCCTCCCTCACATTTATGAGGCATTTTATACACATCTACATACAAGATTTTTTTTTTCATAGTAATCAGTGGAGGTAGAGTAATCCCATAATCAGTAAAAAATAAATCTGCTGTGGTCTAACACCCTGCAATTTTAGCACTATCAGAGTGTGACTGGAGTTACATCACTTCATCCTCGAGTGAAACCTGCCAACAGCAAAATGCACATGTTCTCTGGTGGCTCAGCACAGGCTAAATGACAAAAAACAAACAAACAAACAAAAAAACAAAAACAACAACAACAACAGAAAAAAAACCCGCTGGAGACTTTCCCCCGTGCCTCTGGAGAGAAACTTGTACTGCATCTTCATGAGCCACTTCTGGCTGTAGCTGATCCAAGGCAGCAGCTTTGCACACCCCTTCAGCTGAGGTTTGCACACGCTCTAGCTGAGTTTTGCCCACCTTTTAGCTGAGTTTTGCACACCTTTTAGCTGAGCTCGGTACCTTCCAGCTGAGTTTCACACACCTTCCAGTGGAGTTTTGCACATTTTTGGTTGAATTTTGCACACCTTTCAGCTGAGTTTTGCACACCCCTTCAGCTGAATTTTGCCAAACCCCTTCAGCTGAGTTTTGCACACCTTTTAGCTGAGCTCAGTACCTTCCAGCTGAGTTTCACACACCTTTTAACTGAGTTTCGCACACCTTTCACCTGAGTTTTGGGCACCTTTTAGCTGAATTTCACACACCTTTTAGCTGAGGTTTGCACGTATTTTAGCTGAGGTGTGATATGTAATGGAGTTAATTCATGCTGTATAAACAGATATGTGTGGGTATAAAATATTGTAGAAATTATGTTTTAACCTCCCCAGCCAGGAACAGAGCTCTATTCAAATTGTAACTCATTCCTGGCAGAATCAAGATAGCATCGGGCCTGTTTAACATCTGAATGGGATCTTCCTGGACTATCAGCGATGATTTCCTTGTCTCCTGCACCTGGGAGATAGCATAGGGGCCTTCCTGGCCTGTGATTAATTGCAGTGTCCCAAGAATTTCACGAGATTCAGACCCGCCCTGATTGCATCTGGGTACTCAGGAACTGATACCAACTTATTACATGTGAATGCAAACTTCTCCTGTGTGCCCAGACTTCTGTCTGCAACTGGGATCTGTCTTTGTCTATTTTAACATATGTATAGAAATGGATTTGCATTCGAAGAAGTGAATAGAAAGATGTGATCATTGATGCCTCAGGCAGAATAAACTGTATATAAGCTGGACGCTGGAAACACTCAGGGTGAACTCCTGAGGGAAGGCCGTCACTCTGTCGAGCCTCTGGCTTCACCCAACGTCTGTTCCTGGGGCTGATGCTGTCTTGATTGTGGTGGTTGCACGAAATTCTATTTTTTTGTAATTGACCCAGTAAGTCTTTGTTAAATTTTTGATAAATTTGGCTGCTGATTTGATAATTTATAACATGAGGTTTGCACACCTTTTAGCTGAGTTTTGCACATATTTTAGCTGAGTTTCACGCACCTTTCAGCTGAGTTTTGCACACCCTTTAGCTGCAAATGCCGCTGAGGAGGACCCTCCCACTGTCCCACTGTCCCGCTGTCCCTCTGTCCTGCTGTCTCGCTGTCCCTCTGTCCCACTATCCCACTGTCCCACTGTCCCGCCCGCACGGCCCCGCAGTGCTGGCCCTGCAAGAGCGGCCCTGAGAGTGTCAGGACACAGCCTGCATCCCTGCTCCTCCACTTCCCTAATGAACACAGCAAGCTACAAACTTGGTTTTCTTCTGTTTTTTGTGCTCCTTCAGCCTGCCGGCAGTAAATACCAGGCCAGTTTCTAATAACTCATATTCTCCTTATGTTTGATCAGAAAAGGCTGGCGTGGGCTGCATTGCCGCGGCAGCCGCCCCCAGCAGGGCTGCGCCTCATGCCCACACAGGCTCTGTGACGCACAGAGCCGCTGCAGGCTGCGCTCCAGAGCTGCCAGCCTCAGGAAATCCCCCTGGGTTAGAGAGTCCTCGGGCAACAGCACGACCCTGCAGCTTCTGCTTCTCCAGCTGTAGAGGTGAGATTGTAGTATATGGTAGAGATAATTGTTATAAATGATCAAATCTGCAGCCACATTTATGAAAAATTTAACAAAGACTTATTAGATTGAATAACAAAAAATAGAAAAATTTCGAAAACCCCCACAGCCAAGGCAGCGTCTGCCCCGGACACAGACGCTGGGTGAACTCGGGTCCACTGACAAACTGGCAGCGTTTCCCCAGGAGTTCACCCTGAGTGTTTCCAGCGTCCAGCTTATATACAGTTTATTCTGCCTGAGGCATCAATGACCACATCTTTCTATTCACTTCTTCGAATGCAAATCCATTTCTATACATATGTTGAAATAGACAAAGACGGGTCCCAGCTGCAGACAGAAGTCTGGGCACACAGGAGAAGTTTGCATTCACATGTAATAAGTTGGTATCAGTTCCTGAGTACCCAGATGCAATCAGGGCGGGTCTGAATCTCATTAAATTCTTGGGACACTGCAATTAATCACAGGCCAGGAAGGCCCCTATGCTATCTCTCAGGTGCAGGAGACAAGGAAATCATCGCTGATAGTCCAGGAAGGTCCCATTCAGATGTTAAACAGGCCCGATGCTATCTTGATTCTGCCAGGAATGAGTTACAATTTGAATAGAGCTCTGTTCCTGGCTGGGGAGGTTAAAACATAATTTCTACAATATTTTATACCCACACATATCTGTTTATACAGCATGAATTAACTCCATTACATATCACACTCCGGAGCTGCGAGCCTCGGGAAATCTGCCTGTGCTAGAGAGTCCTTGGGCAATGGCGCGAACCGTGCTGCTTCTGCTTCTCCAGCTGTAGAGGTGAGATTGTAGTATATGGTAGAGATGATTCATGCTATTAATGTATAAAATTTTGTAAAATCCAAACTAGGTCTTTTGACCATCCTGGCTGGGAGCAGTGTCTTATTCATATACATCTAGTTCCCGGATGCGTGTTAAGATAAAAATTGGCGCTTTAACATAAGAATAGAAGCTTCCAGGTCAATAATTGTTGGCTTCCCCAGGTTGCCAGGCCCATCTGAAAACGATTATCGCCCTGCCGATTGCATCTCTCGGGATAACCAATGGTGCCACCCTGGTACACGTGAATACACGGCTTCTGCAGAGTCGACTGACAACATCGAGACACCTGAACTGAGTCTTTGTCTACCTCTGCACATGTAAAGCCACGACAATGCATGTGGAGAGACACAAAGAACATTTGGTCATCTCTGCCTCAGGCAGAATAAACTGCGTTATAAACAAAATTCTGCCAATATTTTTTTGTGAGAAAAAGGTTACAAAAACTAGCCAGCCCAGGGTTGCTGCTAAGTTGTTATGATAATTGTTATGATAATTACAAGTCTTTGTCGTTAATGGTTCTTTTTGTATCTGTAAAAACCCTAGCTGGGTTAATGGCTGTTCTCCCGAAACAGTGAAAGGAGGGGATCTCCCCAGACAGTGAAAAGAAAGGACAGGAAGTAGGAGGGGGGGCCACGCAAAATAACTTCAGGACCAGCATGCCATGAGAAGCTACTACTCCAAACTTACTGAAAAGACCCCCAAAACAACGAGCCAATATAGAGTTGGGAAATTAGAGTGATGTCTAGACGTGAAGAACACAGTGCTGAGCCTGCAGAGATGCTGAAAACCTTCGTGGCCCCTCACCCTGACCGCGAAAATCCTCTCAGACCGGGACCCAGAGAGAGTGGGGCTGCAGAGATCAACATCTGGTCACGCCCAAAAGGCTCCCACAAGGACTGGACCCTCGGCTCTGCCCCTAGTGGACAAAGCTGCACATATCCTCCTCCTTGGCATCACCCTGGGAGGGACAACGGAGCCTGCAGACCCGTCAGGCTTCGTAAGAAAAGTCTCCTGCCCTGTTTATTTCAAACTGTATAAAAACTCGCTGCGTGAGGCAGCATTTGTGAACAGGGGGAAACTCTGACATTTTGGAGGTCAGATCCGTGTTCACCCGGTGTCGACCCCGGGCTCAATGCTGACTCTTTGGCTGTGCTGGTTTCGACGACCAATCTTGGGTCTTGCAGACAAATGAATAAATCTTTGCTAAATTTTCTTATAAGTTTGGCTCACAAATTGATCATTTATAACAAGATGAAAAGCTCTATCCTTATCCAACGTGGTTTAGGAGCTGAGAATAATGATGCTTCGATGCTTGAACAGGCTGCAGCTCTAATCAAGGAAGTTTTAGAGTGGATGTGTGGCTCACAGAGACCTTCTCAGCATCCTCCACCACTGCCCCTTCTTGGGGATTCCCTGGGAAGCTGCATTCCCCAGATCATCGGAAGTCCCTAGGTATGGGAGTGATGGCTCCTCTGCTTTCTGTTGGCAGTGAAAATCACCTCCAGCCTTCCAAAAAGGGAGAGAGGAAACCCTTCACACGTGGGTTTTGCTCCAATCCTGAAGCCTTGGGCAAAGTGCTCTATTTCTCCCTGGAAATGGAAATTCCAGCTGAGGGAAGTTAATTAATCTGTTAAAATGGAAAGGGCCCAATTCCCTCCTTTGCCTATCTTATCTGCAAAGTCCATGCGATTGTTTGCATGCTGCTCAGCCCTGTCAGAGATACAATGCACAGCATGTTTTCTCATGATATAACACTGGAGGGAGAAGATGTTTTCTACATAGCATGAAAACTCTGTTAATTCTGCTTTCTCTCTTTCAAGGCATTTACACAGCTTGAAGAACTTCCACGTGTATTTTACAACCAGAGGGCAAAGGCAGGCAGATGGCTGCTGTCAGCACTGAGTGGCTCTGTGCTGCACCAAGCCTTAGAGCAGGCACTGCTGATGGACTTTGGGTGAGAACCAGCTTGCTACAGGCACCTGCATTGCAAAACAGGGGCCAGTGAGTTAACTGTCCCATCATCCACTTCAATTCAAAACAGGAGAACTTTTTGTCTCATGGAAAATAGTTGCTTCTTGAATGGTAAAGTCCACAAGAAACCCCCCCCTACCTTTCAGAGAGATGCTTTTTGATATGTGAATCTTGGGACAGTTTGTGTGTAAATATGAAGCTTAATATTTGTAAGCAATTATCTTCACGTTGGATAAATACAGGCCTTTTGCCGATCACCCATCTGAAACACCAGTGCATTACAAGCTGGAGCCCCATTTTCCCCTGGGTGGAGATCTCTGGGATCCTCAGGGGTTTGCTCTCACCCTGATGCTGCAGCTGCTCTGCACCATGTGCATGTACAGGTGCTGTGCCCTTGCAAGCGGCTGCTGCACAGGCACCCTGTATGATGTGTGCCCCAGTGAGTGACCATGGCAGCAGCTGGCTGTCCCCATCACCCTTTGTCACCCAGCCTCAGCTGGCAGTGCCACTGCAAGCCCCCAGCACCCTGCAAACTCACCTCTCACTTTCTGGGAGCCAGGCAGGGAGATAGGAACACACCAAAGGGTGATGTGCATCCATGGCTTCCTCTGCAGCTGGGCACAGAGCATCCCACGGTGAGCCCTCTGCAGTTCCCCTGGAACTCAGGTGCTGCCTTGTGACTTCTTGTGCTTCTCTGCCTTTTGATTCACACTTTTCATCATGTTAAAATCACACAAGGCAGGGCCTGGGCCATGTGCCATCCCCCCTCTTCTGGCCTGCTCACACCTATCTCTGAAATTTCCTTTCCTCTCTCCCTTGTGCTGGAAAAGCCCTGGGTAGGTTCTTTATTGAGATAAATAATTCCTGCTCTCTGTATACTTTGTCACCTGCCAGCTTGGACAGCTGCACCATTTAGCCCTCTCTGGTACTAAGTCCACATTCTGGATAAAAGCTGTCTCTCTTCTGTGCATTCAACAACTGGGAAAAGGGCAGGTCCTGGCAGTCAGAAGGCAGCAAAACACCCTCTCCTGTTTAGATTTTGAGTTTATCCCCAGCATTAATAGAAAAAGCTTTTATCTGCATGGAGTTTAAACATAACCAGTCCTGGGGGATGGCAAAGGGTCTGTTGGAAAGCTCTCCATCCCTCAGTGAGTAGGGACAGCATGGACATGGCCTTACAGGAGCCTGTAAAGCCCTGAGAGAGGGAGTTTGGGTGGTCTGCTCCCAGGAGCAGCAGCTCAGTGGGTGGGGTGGTGCTGTAGATCATAATTTTGGATTACTTCAGTGCAGCACAGAAGACTAAATTCACACTGCTGTTCCTTGTCAGAAAACATTCACTGCTCAGCTGAAGCACAGCCAAGCCTCCCCATTGCTGCTCCTGGAGCTCCACGTGGCACCACAGGCTGCAGCTTGTCCTGCTCTTGGGGCACATGGCCCTGCACCAGCAGAGCTGCAAGGGCTGACAAGGCTGAGCACTTCTCTCCACCAGGGATCTGCTCCCAGCCACGCAGTCACTGAGCTGATGGGCTCCTCTTGAGGGTGTTTAGAAATGTTCCACCACAAGTGCTTGGGAAACTATGAAAAGCAAAGAAGATCTCTGGCTCTGCCAGCAAAAACATCTCTTAAAAGGAGAAGATAAACTACTTTTTCTATGTGGTAGGCTCACTTTCTAGAAAGAAAAACGCCACCAAGAGTGGTGGGAGGGATAAAGGAGGCAGCTTGTATAAGGAGGTGATTTCTTTCAGCATGAAATTATGCATCTGTTCTGCCTGCCACAGACCTTGCAGCATCAGCCCTCCCTTCCTTGCCCCAGCTTCTTTCTCTCAGCATGAGGCTGCAAGCTGCTGTGCTAAAAATACATATTTTTAGCATGAAATAGCTGCCTCTGCAGGATCACACCTCAGAGACACCAAAGCACTCCTTGCAAGCTCTGACCCAACCTGATTGGACTTCTCTTCTGAGGGTGGAACATGAGGCGATTGACTGGAAAGAGCTTTGCTGACATCCCAGGTGAACTGGGAAACCTTTCCCATCCCTCCATGGATTTCTCCATGTCCTGGGTTTGCCTTAATTGAATCTTTTTGGTAAGGAAACTGAATTTGAAAAACAGTCTCCCCAGAAGGTTTGTTCACAGTCCTGTAAGCATGAACCTGTAAGAATGAACCTGTAAGAATAATGTTTCTATCTGTTCTGTGACATTTTCCTACAAATGTCTCATTATTCCAGGGTAATTCTTTCAAGGCTTGTTGTTTACATGTAGTAGCTGCAGTGTTTAATCCCTGTGAAAAGCTGTAGACTTTTCTGTTTGGGCTGAGAGCTCACAAAGTCTGGTTTGTCACATGCTTCTTACCAACAAAAAGCTGTAATTCACTGAAAAAAGTAACTCTATCAATCACTGAATGAAGAGATAAAAATCATGACAAATTGAAGCCAGGTAACATTGGAATCACAGACTGATAAGGCTGGATGAGACTGGTGGGGACCTCTGGAGATCATCTTGTCCAGCTCCTGCTCAAAGCAGGTCAGCTAGAACAGATTGCCCAGGGTCATGTCCAGTTGATGCTGAATGTCTCCAAGGGTGGAAGCAGTTTTTCCATTCACCTCTCTGGGCAGCCTACTTTAGTGCTTGGCCACCCTCACTGGAGAGCATGTTTTTCTTGTGTTTAAATACATTTCTTGCATTTCAGCTTCTGCTCATTGCCTCTTGTCCTAGCACTGGGCATCACTGAAAGGAACTTGCCTTCATCTCCTGTAAATCCTTTCTTCAGGTGTTTATACATGAGGGTGAGATCCTCCCTGAGCCTTCTCAGCCTGACCAGTCCCAGCTCTCTCAACTTCCCCCTCTAAAAGGGATGCCAGTCCTGTAATCAACTTCATGATCCCTCATTGGACTCTCTCCAGTGTGTCCATGTCCCTCTGGTACTGGTGAACCCTGAACTGGGCAAAGCACTCCCGGCATGAGAGGGGGCCTGCTGGCCAAGCTTTGTCTCATGCAGCCCATGACACCATTGGTCTTCTTTGCCAGTTTCCCAGACCTTATTTTTGGCTCTCCTGAAAGAGGAGGACTATTTTCATTTTTTCCAGCCTTCCGGTATCTCTCCTGCCTGCCAAGGTTACAGAGTGACCTTGCAGTGACATTGGCTAGCCCCTCAGCACTCATAGGTACATCCCATGGAGTCTCATGGGCCTGCCTATGTCCAGTTTGTTTAAATGTTCCCTAACATGACCAAAGCAAGTCTTTCTTGCTCTGATCTCAGGGTGATTATAGCATTGTACAGTAAGGATGTAATTTTCTCTTAATTCTCTGCAGTGCTCACAGCATGTTGTGGTTTTTTCCCTGTTGAGTTCTGCAGTATTTTCCAGAAAAAAAATTACTTCAACAGCAGGTCTTCATGTAATTATAACCTCTATATCTACCTTTCTTCTCTCCCTTTGCCTCCCACTCACCTCCAGCACCTAATTTCTAAATCCTCCTCCTCCCTCAGTGCCTATGAGAGAACACCAGCAGTGTAGCATGTCCATGGACTCACATTGACTGCTCTGAGGGGCACAGGAGTTGCATGCTCAAAGCCTTGTGGTGTATGCTTGAAAATTTCAGCTTCATTTTGCAGAGGAGGTGAGCTCTGGTGAAGATTTTCCATTTGCCTCATCCTGTCCCCAACACTGACATCATCAAATCCCCAGCAAGCAGAGCTGTTGCTGCATCTTCACAGAGAAAAGGTGAAAAGACTCTGTTTAAACATACAAATTTAACTTGCTACCCAGGGTGCGCTTTAGAATACTGAATTTCCTGAAAGATTAATGATGTTAAAATGTGCTAATGGCAGGAGAGCAGCACTGTACATCCATCAGAGGTGGTGCAGGCTGAGACCTGCTCCCTGGGGAGCCTCTCCCATGCATGGCACGGCACGGCATGGCATGGCAGCCCACCTGCCCCACCACTGTGAGCCTGGCCTGAGCTGACTGTGCTCTGACAAGCCTTGGACAGGCTTGGGGAAGAGCTCCTGGTGGTTGCTGTCAGGCGTGCTGGTCCTCACGCTTCCAGAGAGCAGGCGTACTCTGAAATGACAGGTTTTTGTCCAAAGTGCTTGTCTGTCTTTTATGTTTGCCTCCTCAAGCAGAAGAGCACTCCCTGCTTTAATACACCACTGCAGCCTTTTCAGAAATATTGGCCTGGCCTTTGCTTGTCCATCTGCAGAGCCCCTCAGCTGACTTGTGGAAAGGATGAGCCCTGCTCCATTTCTTTGAGTATGTGCCCACATCACCCCAGCAACCCGCCTTGGCCCCAGCCTGCTCCCCATCTTCCTGTCTGGTCTGGATGCCAAAACCTGCCTCTTGCTCCATGAGGATCCTTTTATCCTTCTTAGTTCTTTCAGTGAGACAGGATCCTTCTGTAGTTTCCACCATGGTGTGACAGTTGGATTCTGGATGCTGCTAGCTGAGAAGATCTTCTGTCCAAGAAAACATCACCCATGCTACAGGACAAAAAAGAAAAAAAAAGAAAAAAATGTAGCAGCTCACACTCCCACCCTGGGAGATCTGTTTACAGGAGTGTGGAGAGCCAGACTTCATCTCCAGCTTATTCCTGCACAAACAGATCCTGTTTGCAAGCCCAGAGCAGGTTGCATTTGGCATAAACCAAATGTCTAAAGCCAAGTATGGGCCCACTGAACTCCTAAACAGACAGAAATTATTGTCTCTGACTTCAAGCCCATGCCCCTGCCAGTTTGGGATTCTTCTGAAAAGATTTCAATTCCACGTTCTAGTGCATGAACTTGGAGGAAGAGAAATCCTACCCACAGGCTTGGTTAGAAAATGAGATGCATCCCATAAAGCACCTTCATTTTGTGCATGTAATAAAAACTTGATTAGCTGGTGTCCTTCTCTATTAATCTGCATATGATCAGTGAGTGATTTCTACAGAAGCAGTGGGATAATCCCATTGCCAGGGCACACCCTGCACAGCACCTGTTAAATGAGTCGCCAGAAATTGCTGTGGAGGACACTGATGGGTAGAAACCAAATTAAATGTTTAGCTGCCTGCTGCTGGAGGAGGCTCACCATGCTGAGGCAGGCTGCTCTGTGGCACTGCTTCCAGAGGAACAGGCTGCATCCACAGGGCCTCTGGTTTGCCTCTGCCGTGACAAAGGAGAAGCACTGCAGCAATCGCTTGTGTTCTGAGGTTGATCACATCTGACTTTCTGCAACCACACTCAATGGACAGAGATGATTAGAGTGAATTCTGGTGCTCTTTGTGTCTCTCCAGTGCTGGGATGTTGATGAGCAGTGACACTTGCACGACTTCTGTCCTTTTCCATGGTGGATATTGGAGATGGAAGTGTAGAGACATGGTGGGATGTGATGCTTCTTGCAACCCTGTTCTGGGAGGCTTTTGCCCCTGAAGATCCTCACTGGACCAGTGGGATATTTATGTGGATCCACAGATATATATATATCAGTATATTTGTCTGTACTTCTCCAAGTAGATGTAAAGATTGGTCATTGGCTTTGGGGAGGGAAGGTCAGAGTGGGCACCTTACCTAACTGCACCAGGAGCCAGGTCATACTGTGTTTACTCCATGAAACAATCTCTCTTGAGATCTGTGTCACACTCTAAATGCCACCAGAGCCAAACTGCCCCCTGGTAACCCACATCACCCTGGTTCTGCCCTCCCTGTGCAATCCCTTCACTTCCCTAATCATACAGCACAAACCATGATCACACCCATAACCCTACAGCATTTTTCTGGGGCTCAGTGGGAAATTATCAACATTCAGAAATGCAACAAAAACACAGCAACCCACAAAGAGCTTGGAAATCAGAGAGAGTGTGTGTGTTTGAGCAGTTTGTGAAGGATGCTGTGGACAGCCCCTGTGCCTGTGCAGGCTTTTGCTAGCAGAGATTTGCCTGGAGAACAGCACGTGCTGCTGCAAGGTGAGCAGAGGCTCTGTCAGCACGCTGGTGTCCTGGCTGAGGTTACCACTGCAGGGGACATCAGTGCTGGCAGCACAGAGCAGCCTGCCCACCTCTCTGAGCTCTGTTTACAGAGCCTTATCCTCAGCTGGGAGCAGCCACATCGACATGGCCAGTGGGAAGGTGGTTGTATTCCAGGCTTCAGAAAAAAAGATGGCATTTCCCTGTCTTCAAAGGCACTGAGCTGTGTAGCCACTGTGTTTGCAGATGCTCCCTCTTTAGGGAAGAGAGATTTTAGAGCAAAACCTCTCATCTAGCATCAGTGTCATGTGGGACACTGAGCACCAAAAGGACAGTGGGACACCAAGGTGAAGAACAGTACATTTTGCTTTGAAGTCTCTGTAGCTAGTTACAGAGAAAAAGTAGTTCTAATATAAAGTCCAGCCTGTCCAAATTTGTCAGTAGAAAATGTCCAGTGGAGTTTTAGCTGTTTTACATATTTAAGAACAGATGTGAAGGTGAAGTTCTGTTATTCCTGCACATTTCTCAGCTATTCTTTGCCATGAGACATTTCATATGTTTTATACTCCAACGCACTTCCCCTCCCATTGCTGAAGTCCTGAAGTACTTAAATCGTAACTTTGTAACTTCACTTCACTTCACTTCACTGGAAAAAGAAAACATATCACTGCCTCTCACACACAAAGTCATTATCCCAAAGGCTGTTCTGGTGTCTCTCTTGGTCTTGGTCATGCATGAGGTGGAGTCTTGGTGTTGAATTTTTTTCCTCCAGAAGAAATCATGGTCGTTCCCATTGTCCACTTCAGTTGAGTTAATGCAACTCTTTTAGAGAGCTGTAGCATAAACTAAATCAGTGGCATGATTTGGGTTAAGATGCAGCAAGCCAAAGGGGGAAAGCTGCATCTGTTTAATAAATGTTCAAGAAGAGCAAATAGTTCACTTTTCTCACCCATTCTCAGAAGTACAGTAACTTTCTGCTGGCAGGTGAGGTGAGATGCTGAGCTAACGGTGCCAGCAGCTGCGCAGTCCCAGGGCACAGGGTCCCATGCTGGAACCCCCATGCTGGAACTTCCACTGAGACTCCCAGGCAGGTCTTGGAACAGGGGCTGCTTCTGCTGATGTGGAAATGAGCCTATGTCCCTGTCCCAGGACATGCCAGGACCCACCTGCCAGCTAACAAGGGATGAGGTGGAAGTCACCAACTCCAGAAAATCCAGCAGTAGCCTAGTGTTGGGAAATGTGCCATCCCCAGTGAGGCAAATGCAGAATAAAGCCATGAAAATAAGTGGCCCAAGGAACAGGGGCATCATGGGGCATTTTTGCTCCTTCCAACGTGTTCCATTTACAGAACAGGACCCTGTGCTATATCCTCCACTCAGCTCTCTTCCTGTGCATCACCAAGGGGTTCTGTGCCTGGCCATGCTGTCAGCCACTGCCACAGCAGTGCCTTTGTAGTGCCTCTTTCTTCCCCTGATCTAAGACTCTCTTCAAGCATTGCCAGCTACATGATCCCACTGTCATGAAAAAAAAACAACAAAAAGAAGTATTTTTCAGCAGCCAGGAAGCTGGCATATTTCAAGCTACAACAAAGAAAGTGGCCATAGCCTGTTTTGTACAGATGACTTCCTTTAGTTAGGCCAAAAAATGTGACTGTTTCAAAGCTGATTTATGTTTCTAACTGAAGCCCAGAATCTTAATCTCTCTTACTGCTCCCCCTGTCTGAACTGTGCTTGGCTTGTGCAGAGCAAGGAATTAGGGTTAGAGGTGGAAGTCCAAAGGAAGAAGGATCAATTGTTCCCATTGCAAAAGTAAACAGCAGTAAGTGCTTAATTGTTTCTGTATTTTCTCATCGAGTGGGTTTTTCAGACAGCTGCAAAGAGCCCTCAGTGTGCACAAGCAGCACAGACTGAAGTCAAATCAATCAATCCATGTCCTCCTCTCCTCTTGAGGTGCTTGCTTTCCTTGTCATTGGCCCAGGACAAGCTCCCCCAGCGCTCCAGGCCTCTGCACAGGACAGAACAGCAAAAATCCCCAAATGGTGGTATCCAGACCCAAACAGGGACAGGTCTGGAGAAATGTCTGCAGATCTTACTGGGTCACCTTCTGAGTGCAGCAGGGCAATGATCAGCCCTGAAAGCTGAGCCCTGCCCCCACAGCTGCCACCAGCATCAAGGCACCACAGCACAGGGCTCTGATCCCCCTCAGCCCTGGGACACTGCAGGAGGAAAATAAACTCATGTGAAAACCAGCCCTTTGGTGAGCACACGAGCCCCTGACCTTGTTTCCAATGGGTTTGTGTTTTGTGTTTGCCCTGGGAAAGTGTGGTCTCCTCTGCTGTAAATTCCAGAACAGCAGTGCTTCACCCAAAGCAAAGAAAAAAAAGTTTTCCAAAAATCACTTGATTTTCAGCATCAGCCACGCTCTGTGTGTGCTGGTTCTGATGCTAACCAGGCTTTATGAGGATGTTTGGATGGAGGAAAATCACACAGCTTTGAATTACATATCATAGCATGGTACTCTCCTGTCTGCAGCAGCCAAGTACCATGGAAAGCATCAACCACTTTGGAACAAGCTCTTATCCCCAGTAAAGCCATAGTCTAAGCCCCTGGCTGCCCACGTGTTTGCATGTCTTTCTGTCACCCCAAGCTACCCAGGAGTTTCCCTTTCAGCAGGATTTTTAACTCTCCCTCCTCACCCTCCTGGAAGTGTGCTATTTATTTTAGCCCCAGCATGCATCCTTCAGAAACAAATCTTCAAGTACTCAAAGGGCAAATTGGGCTCTGCTTTAATCTGATTTTTACCAGGCTGGCTGCCTTCAGCAACAACCCAGCCCTCAGTTTTGTCCCCTCATGAAGATGCTGAGGGATGCATTTCCCCACAAAGACAAGGATGTTTGATGCTCTGGCACTGAATTGGGCTGTCATGCTGATGAATGATACCCCTGTGCTTAAAATGGCCTTGTGGATAGTGAGATGGAGAAGGACTGAATAAGTTTCCAGAGGCTCACCGTCCTGTATGTCATGCAGATGATTTCCCCCCTCTTTCCTATTTTTTTCCCCAAGATTTCATGTGTTTTGACAAACAAATGTAACCAGGATGCTGAAGGGATTAACCAGGATTGAAAAGACTTTCTTGACTTGGTGGTTTGGACTGCATTTCTCTGTTAATCTTTGGTCTGCATTTCTCAGAGTCACTGGAAGGCTGCAGTGCTCCTGTGTGGGATGTAATGGGTGTCATATAAATCCAGGCTGCTACACTGCAGGTTAACTGTGAGCAGAGCAGAGATGAAGAAAGGAATTTAGCGTGGGCCAGAGGCACACCCTCTATTTTGGCAAGAAGCAGCTCACATTCTTACTCTGATTTACACTAGAGAAGGCTGAACTGAGTTCTTGAAGCATGTGGTAGTATTTAACTGCATAAAACTTGGAATCAGCTTCAAGCACTGCCTGTGGAGAGATCAAAGCTATTAAACTATATATTTTGTGTAGGAAATATCTTTGATGAAGAAATAAATTCATCTCAGTAATAGCCAACAGGGAGAATACTTTGAAAACAAAGGCTGGTGTGGTGTCATCCCTCTGTTTACTTGTTTTGCAGGGAGATTGATTACTAGACCTCCCATCTTAACCTAAGCTCTGCAAAGGTTTCTGTACTTTGCAGGAAGCCCCTCGTGCTCCTGAGGCTGGGGCCAAGGCACGCGCAGTGACAGAGCTCCTGCCCAGGGGAGGGGTGGGGGCTGCACCATCCTTCTCAGTTGCATGGGAAATACTTCCCTCCTGGTGCAGTCAGGCTGTGTAACTTGCCTCTGGCTATGTTTTTCAAACGGTGAAAGAGGGAGAAAAAAGTCTTTGCTTGGCTTTTTTTTGGCACATCTAACTGTTACCTATTACACATAGAGACGAACCAAGGTTGAACTGCAATGCCTGTCCTAGAGAATCTGTGGAAGTCCAGGGTCCTTCTGCAACCCTTGGCACTGATGCTGACCTTCAAGCCATCACCATGGAGGGTCCTTTGCCACTGATGATGGCAGCCATTTCCTCCACAATCCTCTTCTGAGACCTCCTCTCTCCCCCTCCCTGCTTGCTTTCCCTCACCTAGTGCAGCTCATCTTTCATGTTCTGGTTATTTATCTGAGGGCTGCTCTCCAGGGCTGCCTCACGTGGCTATTTTAGTCATTTCCTCCAGCAAGTTCCTGCAATTGTTGGGCTGGCATTGTGTGAGTCACCCACCACACTTCCTGCAGTGCTCCCTCCCAGATGGGAAAAGCCTCCTCCTGCTAGTTTTCCTTTGTTAACCAAGGCATCCTGAAGTAATTCCACCTTTAACAGCACAAAGGCTGTGCTTGACTGGGGCAGCCAGGTGCTTTGCAGGACCAGAGCAGAGACACCATCAGAGCAGTGGACACCACTCAGCTGCCTGGCAAGTGGAGCAGACAGGGGAAACCAGCTGGGCTGATCTGCCCCTTCCTTTTCTTCCTGCAGGTCCATGTGGTCACCCTGTCCCTGGGGCTTTTGGCTGGGAGTGAAGCCAGATTTCAAGCAGAGAGAGACCCAGACCTGGGCTTTGCTCCTGCACTCTGACCTTCCTGTGGCCTTTCCTGCCTGGAGGACACTTGTACCTTGCATCCAGCATCTGCCAGCCCTAGCACCAGCAAAAAACCCTGTACCAGACTGTCTGCTTTAGCAGACATGAGCCACAAGCAGCTCTGCTGCCCACAGCCACAAGTCTCTGTAAGCAGAGCCCTTTTGGTGACAGCAGGGCTGGTGCTGACTGTCACCACTCTGAGATGGAGAGCAGGGCTGGCAGGAGCCATCCCAGCCCTGTGTGTGCATCTGGGCACCACATGGCCCTGGGAAACCACAGCTCACACCTGGCCACACATCCTGGCTTCCCAGCTAATGAGCTGCCAGCATGTGAGCACTGGAAATATCTCAGATATGTGCAGGGCAGGTACCTAAATACATGTGAGAGGCATGTGTTTAAAATCTCAAGGAAACAGCCCAGCAAGGTTTTTTTTTACATTCCATCATGTTTCTTTTTGCCTGTTTGTTTTGCTTTTGGCTTTTTGGATGTTGTCATACAAAATAAAATTGCATTTTTTTCACCCTTGAGTACCAGACTGGTATGGCATTAACATTTCTGTTCCATTAAGAGTGGCAATCATTGGCAAATTTGAGCCTAACCACTCTCTCTGTTTATTTGATGGAGATATGTTTTTCCTGCTTGTGCAGTGCTGGACAGACTGATCCTCAGGGATGCCTCTCACAAGGGCACACTCACTTCTCTGTTCTGCCTTGCACTGAGTGTGGGTGAGCTGCAGCAAAAAGAACCCTCTGGAGTGAGCCCACCTGTGCCCATGGGTGGGTGATGAGCCCCACAGCAGGCAGGCAGGAGAAGGCACAGACAGCTCCCAGCTTTTCTGATGCTGTCCCTGGAAGACCAGGGACCATATGTGGGCTTTACACAGCTTTACACAGCTCCTTCTTTATACAAGAGGAAATCTGGCATTTCTCCCCCATTAGTACCTGAGGACATGGCTCATCTGATGTTTTTTGTACTGCTTGTTAGGTCTGCTCTTAAGTGACACATTTCCCACTGGGAAGGCACTGAAATCATCACCCAGTTGCAGGGGACAATTACAATTTCTGCAGGAGGGATCCTGATGTTTCTCATTAGCACCAGTGCTACGTGTGGAAACTGCACTTTGGGGGGAGCAGGTGGCAAACCTGTCCCTCAGGAGCACTGGGAGAGGAGGGAGGCTGGACTGCACCACCAGAACCATCTGCCAGCTCTGTGCACGGATAGCATAATCCTGGGACAGTCTGAAGCTTTTCTAACACATGGAGACATATCAGAGGGTGGAATAAAAGGAAAGGACTGTAGAAGGAAAGCTCCACAAAAGTGTCCTGTGAACAAAATCCTGTGACTTCTCTTCATGGCTTCACTCTAGCTATACTGATCAGGTAGTGATGCAGGGGGAAGGTCAGGAGGGAATTTGTGAGCCATGGGATGGGCTTGGCCAATCCTTCAGCATCTCTCAGCACAGGGCTATGAAAAACAATTGTTTTATGCCTCAGGGATGGTGCACAGGTTCTTTTCAGTGCCAGTGCAAGGAGAGAAATTTCCTCACCTAAACACAGTGTCCTTGCCCCACAAGGGACAGAGAGATACCCTGTACACATGAAAAGGCCGGCAGCACACCCAAATTATTCATCTCTGCAGGCATCAGTCCTCTCTCTGCCTCACAGCTGCAAGGAAGCTCTTGGCTCTGAGCCTGGTGCAACAGTGCAGCAACACCGGGGTAATACACCCAGACCTTTCCTTCCTTTGTCATTTCTCAGAGCATCTGGGATCTTATTTCCTGAAAAAACAACCCAAAATCTGAAAATTACCTAAAACTTGTCAGAATCAGGAGATTGGGAGGGCTGAAAGGGCCTCCTCACACCTGTTTGGGGTTGTGCTACACGTGTGAGCTATCCTGCTTTCTGAATTTGTTCCTCTAAAGCCTCTTGGGATGTGATTGTGGGCAGACTGCAGGGGGGCCCCAGAAACACTCTCCTGAATTTGGTACCACACAGGTCCAGCAGATCCCTGCTGAACTTCTCTCTGCTCTCTTTCAGCAGGACTACTGGGCTGTCAAGGAGCAAGAGCATTTAGGAATCTACTTCCTTCTGAATTTAATAGGCTTGGAAACTGTGAAGCCCTGGAGTTTGAGGTGAAGAGGTTGGCGAGCTGGAAAATGTTTGTTTTACTCCCAGTCCTGCTTTTGGCAACACTTGAAACAGCAGAGAGAAACAGTGAGGGATTAATTCCCTTTTTATTCCCTATGCCCACAGCCTCAAATCCCTGTCTTCTCCAGGGCCCTGGAGAACAGAATCCCTGGAAGCATTCTTTTCCTCAAAGATGAGCTTCTCTAGTTCAGCCAACTGTTACCATGAGTTAAATATTAAATATCCAAGAATCTGAGGAGTCATGTCATGTCCCAAGCCTGCCTCACACAGAGCTCTAGTTTTGCTGATCTGTACCTTCTACCTTGGTCAGCAGAGCAGGTGTCTGAACTCCTCAGGCAGTCACATTAAGACTGGAGTGTCTCACAATGCTGAAAGTGATTCTCCCTTCCACAGACCTGAGTGAAAAAATCATAAGGGCAAGTGAGTGGCCAAGGTCAGATGAATGTTTGCAGCAAACTGGTGTCCCCTGAGCTGATTGTCACCAAAGACCTCAGCAGGATGGCTAGGACCACGATGCTCAGGTGTGACTTAGACCTCTGGCATAGCCTCTATGCATTTTAAAATGTGTATGCCTGCTCTGCTTTAAATTTACTCCTTCAAGCTGTAAGGTTTTCTGGCACTGGCACAGGGATGCTCAACCTGACCTAATTTTACGGATCTTTCCCATCTATAACCTCTATGGTTCATTGACTATGAGGATTGCTGTGTTTCTCATTAGGGGTTAGAAAGTATTTTTATGCTTTTTTTTCACTCAGCACAGAACATAGAACAAAATCTTCCATGTTATCCTTCTATCTTGGTTGGGGCTGCAGTCCATGAAGAAGCAGCATCCTGCTGCAAAATCACCTCTTTTCCCTAAGAAAGATGAAACCAAGAAAACTGGGACCAGACTTACAGTATTCAAATATAAAATTCTCCCTGTGTTGATATCTTATTTTTTATGTAGACTGGTCAAACTCAGGACTTCTTTAGTGAGACCAGTTCTCTAAGCACATAGCCATGAACTATTATTTCATCTCTCACTGCACATTTGGACGGTAGAGCTGCCTCTCACAGGCTGGCAGTGGAGCTCCCACTGATGTGTGTGACGGCACAGGGGCTCTGAGGTGTTTTTACAGCACCCCGGCCTCGCTGTTGATCGTGGCAGTGCCTTGGCAGCAGCGCAGCGTGTGCCCTGTGCAGGGAGCAGCCGCGTGTCCAGCCCTGGCCCTGCAGAGCCCCTGTGCCCAGCCAGGCCGTGCCCAGCCAGGCTCACCCTGACAGAGACCCTGCAGAGCCCCTGTGCCCAGCCAGGCCATGCCCTCCCAGGCTCACCCCAGCAGTGACCCTGCAGAGCCCCTGTGCCCAGCCAGGCTCACCCCGGCAGTGACCCTGCAGAGCCCCTGTGCCCAGCCTGGCCATGCCCTGCCCAGGCTCACCCCGACAGAGACCCTGCAGAGCCCCTGTGCCCAGCCAGGCCGTGCCCTGCCCAGGCTCACCCTGGCAGTGACCCTGCAGAGTCCCTGTGCCCAGCCAGGCCGTGCCCTGCCCAGGCTCACCCCAGCAGTGACCCTGCAGAGCCCCTGTGCCCAGCCAGGCCGTGCCCTGCCCAGGCTCACCCCGACAGAGACCCTGCAGAGCCCCTGTGCCCAGCCAGGCCGTGCCCTGCCCAGGCTCACCCTGGCAGTGACCCTGCAGAGCCCCTGTGCCCAGCCAGGCCATGCCCTGCCCAGGCTCAGCTCGGCAGTGACCCTGCAGAGCCCCTGTGCCCAGCCAGGCCGTGCCCTGCCCAGGCTCAGCTCGGCAGTGACCCTGCAGAGCCCCTGTGCCCAGCCAGGCCATGCCCTGCCCAGGCTCAGCTCGGCAGTGACCCTGCAGAGCCCCTGTGCCCAGCCAGGCCGTGCCCAGCCAGGCTCATCCCGGCAGTGACCCTGCAGAGCCCCTGTGCCCAGCCAGGCCGTGCCCTGCCCAGGCTCACCCCAGCAGTGACCCTGCAGAGCCCCTGTGCCCAGCCAGGCCGTGCCCTGCCCAGGCTCACCCCGGCAGTGACCCTGCAGAGCCCCTGTGCCCAGCCAGGCCGTGCCCTGCCCAGGCTCACCCCGACAGTGACCCTGCAGAGCCCCTGTGCCCAGCCAGGCTCACCCCGGCAGTGACCCTGCAGAGCCCCTGTGCCCAGCCAGGCCGTGCCCAGCCAGGCTCAGCTCAGCAGTGACCCTGCAGAGCCCCTGTGCCCAGCCAGGCCGTGCCCTGCCCAGGCTCACCCCGGCAGGAGGGGCAGCAGCAGCCTGGGGGCTCTGCTCTCTCCCCAAGGCACGGAACACCCAAGCAGCAGCAAGGTGAGCAATGAGGCTGAGCTTAGCACAGGCCTCCCTCTCCCAGCAGGCAGAGAGGTTGTGTCCCATCTCTGGTGTGATAAATAGGGCCAGGAGACCAGCTCCTTTAAAAAGGCCTTAATTAAAGTCAGCTCTGGGTGGGGAACCCGAGGGGTCGCACACACCGCCACTGCTCCCACAGGATGACGGTGAGGAGGAGGAGTGCAGCTTTGTCTTTCCTTTATCTCTCAGCAGAGCAAGGGCTTCCATTCTCATGAGGATCCTTAGGAAAGCAAATATTAGCTCGCAGCCCAGGGATATCTTCCAAGCTGGGTACTATCAAAGTTATGGTGACAGGACGGAATCTGGCTCTAGCCAAGAGTGGGTGACTTAGTGTGGTTCTGGTGGGTTAAAGTTTCTGTGCTAGTTTGTTGTTTTGAGAGGGTTCATATAGTTCCCACAGCCTCTCATTTGAATTCAGTCTGGGTGCAAGTCCTCCTGGGAGCAGGGGAGCAGGGGAAGTGGTTCCCGAGGGGAATGGATACAAATCCGGGGTGAGACCGTAAGGGGTACGAATACAGAGTATGACAGGGAGAGATACAAATCTAAGGTAAAATAGTAACATCTAACAACGGCAAGTAAGGCAAGTCTTAGAACTCTAACATTCAATGTTTAACAATAGACTAACACAGGGTACAAATACAGAGTATGACGAGGATAGATACAAATACAGGGTAAAATAGTAACATTTAACAGCTGCAACTAAAGGCAAGTCCTAGAACTCTAACATTCAATGTTTAACAACAGACCAACACTTAAAATTAAGACCTTATCAACTTCATTAACATCAACTACCAATTACTACTCTGAAAAAAAAAAGAGCTCTCATCTCCAGGATTGCATTCCTCACATCTGGGACAGCCCTATTCCCATTGCTCACGTGTGCTCTGCTGCCCAGCCTGGGGCTGAACCCTGCTGTCTCCTGTTAGTCCATTTTTCAGTCTCCTTTCTGACCTTTCTGGTGTCCCATGGCCGCCCACAGGCAGGGGCTCTGCTGGGGAGCCTCACCCCCTGGTGCCAGGGCTGCTCCAGGCACCGCATCACAGAGCTCGCAACAGGGTGATGGGCAGCAGCACCTCTGCTATGGCTGGGATGCCCTGGGGGGTACTTCCATCCTTCATACACCAGGATGCTCCCCCTTATTTGCTTCCTCTTAAGAAGTGACTTGCTCTTTCTTATGGGGAAGTAAAAGAAAAAAAGTAAAAGACAAAAAGAAAAATTTAAGAAGAGCAGCTATTAATTAGGCCTAGGATTTCACAAATACCTACCGAGAGGCTTCTGGTGAAGATCAAGTGTAATATAACATTAAATATTTAGTGTGGCCTCTCAAAAGGGATTTGATCTTTACATATGAAAAAGGGATGAGACTTAAAGATTAAACAGATCTTTTTAATATCCAGCTTCGGTTACTCAAAATAACAATACAATCTGCAGTGACTGAAGAATTTGCATGTGGAGGATTAGGCAGTGATCAGACATTAGGGACAGCACTCAGGTCTGCAGGGGAAGCTGTGCCATTCTCAGGGTGTCACTGAGGGATGCACAGAGAGACCTGGGAGGAGAAATGCTGACAGCCCAAAGGGGTGGGCAGCAAGAAGTGACCATGTGCATGAGGAAGGGTTGTGTGACATTCAGGTGGTACCCTCATGGTTTCCCAGTGAGCAACACATCCTACCACACTACTGTGGTATCTCCCTGTATACAAGGAAGCCCAGGAGAGTTCCCAAAGGATCTGAGGAGTCCCTCCTGCCCCAGTATTCAAGCAGGAAATACCATGCCACAGGTATGTATATTCATATACACAAATGTGCGCATATTAAAAAAAAGAATTTGTGAAATGTGTTTCTCAGGCAGACAAAAAATACTTCAAAAGGCAGAATCATAGTATGGTGTGTGAAGGAAGGGACCTTTAAAGGTCATCTAGTCCAACCCCTCTGAGCAAGGACATCTTCAAGTTTATCAGGTTGCTCACCACCCTGTCTGACCTGTGTGTCTTGAATGTTTCCAGGGTTAGGCCATCTGCCACCCCTCTGGACAGCTTGTTCCAGTGTTTCAGCAACCTCCTAACAAAAAGTTTCCTCATTTCCAATGCTGTTTCCAATGACTGCTCCTTGTCCTATTGCAACAGGCCCTGCTTAAATGTGTGTCCCCATCTTTCGCATAGACCCCCTTCAAGTACTGAAATGTCACAATAAGATCTTTTGGAGCCTTCTCCAGCTGAACAACCCCAGTTCTCAAAGCCTTTCCAAATGGAAGAGGAATTCCATCCTTTTCTAAGAATAAAGGGAAAATCACAATATACACAGTTTGATAAAATGAAGGGTTAAAAGAGAGGGATGTCCATGCTGCCACAAACCCTTCTCTTTTTCTTCTTTTAAGCAAGAAAACTGAGAGATGAAGACAGGTCATGTCAGAGCCAGCAGTTTGTTTCTCTAGAGGGTTTAGCTGTGTGATGTGGCAGCAGCACAGGGCACTGCCATGGTAGGGACCAGCCAAACGTGGCCAGGGCTGGGGGGACCCTGCGCTTCACTGCTGCCCTGGCTCCAGCCCCTTTCTCACTTCAGCCTTTCCTAAACAATGCATTTATAGTGTTTGGCCTGGGAAAATATGCTTGTCTGACTTTCTTTGAAGTCAATTTCAGTCCTTTTTCCCAAGTGCAGCTCTGTGCCATTTTTGTGTCTGGGTGAGCAGTAAGTACCTACATGGGAAAAAGGTGGGGGTGGCTCAGTCAAGAAAATAAGCCTTCCCCAGTCTTTCCACAACATTCCAGTTTCAATTGTGTCCCTTTTTTGTTCTGTGGAGCAAAACCCTGAATGATTTCAGTCATTTCCCTTTCAAAATAATTGCTTTCCTGATGCAGCTTTGGACAGTCCAAGCAAAGAAGTGTTTTTTCTTTCCAGCAGCCCTGCTGAAGGAGATACAGCAAATGGAGCCCCGGTGAGCTCAGCATTACTAATGCCCATCAGATCCAGTTCTCATCACTGTATTGCAGCCACTTGCAAATTTTAAAATGTACAAAAGCTGGTGAAACCTGTCTTCAGTTTACCATTTAGATGTGCCAAACACAGAATCAGAAGACACTCTTATACACATTTGCTCTGACTTCCCAGGCAGCTTAGGCCAGAGGTTCCATGAATTAATTTGCCTTTGAACTAGAATATTTCTGTTTAAAAATGCATTGTAGGAAAATTTCTGAGGTTTGAAAATCCATCCCAGTCTAGGCTAAACCTCTCCCATGTTTGGTTAATGTCATTCCTAAAACATATTCCCTTTGATCTACAACTCTCATCCCCTGACATCCAGCTCTAGATTTTGCTGCCCTTTGTGTTCCAGATTGATGAGCTCTCTCATTATATTTTATTCTCTTTGGATTCATTTACAGTGGAATTCACCTTGCCTTCCTTTGGGTAGCTGCAGTGAGGATGTCTCCAGCAGAGCAAGTCAGCACAGGCTCTTTATACTCAGTTGAGGGAAACAGGTACTTTGAGGATACATTTTTGTCACCTGTTTTAGACCTCTCCTTTAGAAGGAGAATTGCACCCCTAAAGTGCTTATTTTCTCTGCATTGGCTTCAAAGGGAGCCTAAAGGATAAGTTTAAATAATAACTGGGCTTAGTCAGATGAGAACCACCCAAGCAGGCAGAGATCCCAGCCTTCCAAATTCATCTCTGACAAACTCCCAAACCACTCTGAGAACCTCAAATGCTGTTTTACAAAGAACAGCTATCACTCCTTGCAGTTATGCCCACCATACTTCCTCAGTGCCTCACAGCTTCCCAACCCCTTCCTGCAGTGGCTGCTACTGTGATTCACAGGATCCCAGCACATCCCACCAGCCCAGCAGTCTGAGCTGGGGAGTGAGCTCCCTGCCCATGACAAGGTGTGCCATTGCTGTCTCTTCAGGGGTTGTTTTCATGGTGTGCAGAGCTCCAGGGTCTGTTTAGCAGCTCCATGCTTGCAATGATGCTGACACCTAAATAAGCATGACCTGCTCCCAGGGGATGGCACATCTCCTCATCCCTTAAAAGACATCCCTCTGCTGTTCTACCCCCTGCCTCACCCAAACACTGGGATGCACTGAAGGCAGGGAATAAAAAGGGAGATACTGTTGAGTCAAGGCCAGAAGGGAGTTTACTGCTCTCTCAGAGAGAACAGTCTCACAAAAGGGAAAGCTTCTTGGATGGCTGGGTGAGCCCTGAGCAGAGATTAGTACCTGGGAAAGATGGTTTCTGCAGGGAAACACGTTTTCCTGCTGGCACAGCAGGTGCACATCTGGCTTCCTCCATGTCCCATGGCAGAGGCAGGTGGCTCTGCAGCTGCAGTGACACCACTGGTGGCTCTGACCCTGCCCCCTGGGACAGGCACTGGAGCTGCTGGGCACCAGTGGTGCATCAGTCCTGCCCTGCTCTCCCTGGACTGTTACTTCCCCACATCACTCTGTTCCAGGTGTTCTTTCTGGAGAGCTTTCTTCCTGGACAGCCTTTGCCTGCACCATTTATGCACACTTCAGCCTCATCCAAAAATGCCTGTTCTCTCCTAGGCCTTTCTCCAGGGCGCTGTGAACAAGAAGTAAGCAAGTAGACCAACTGAGACCAAAACAAGAGGGTCTCATTTCCCTTCCCCTCATCAGCTCTTGGGACTATTTACTACTTCTGAAAATTCAGAGAAATCCTTGCTTGCCATGGGGCTGTGTCTAGTTCTCTGCTGGGTCCCCAGAATGCTTCCCATTCCTGTGGCAGCTAAGGGAAGGAAGAGAATTTCTCTTCTTTCCCAAGCAGGAGTACCTGCCTACACCTTAGTCCAGCCTCCAGGCAAACATCCAGTGCCTACATGCAGGATTGGAATTGCCACCTCTGCAAAGCAGCTGAAAAATGTGCAGAGCAGGAGGGAGAACAAAAAAAGACAATAAATTCTCTGTAAGTGGATTGTTCACATATTTGGAATGAACACCTGGAGAGATTGCTGACACCCCATCTATCCAGGCAGCTTCAGGATCTTCAGAGCAAACAGCACAGATCCAGCTGAGAGATATGTGCTTTCCCAGCCTAGCCCTGTCCCTGACAGTCCTGTGCCCTCCAGCCTTATTTCCCTACATCCTGCCTCCTCCAGCCCTGTCCCTTGTTGACCTGCTCCCTCAGTCCTTAACTGCATCCTTGAAAACCTGTCTCTGACGGCTATTAGGTTTTCCCATTTAAATGGATAAAATATGATGCACAGACACACATTGTCAGATGGGCTCAGCTACCTGGGCTGGAGGTGAGGGGGGCCTGGTGAGAGATGGAGGATGCCCAGGGGGGAGCCAGAGTGTCCCCTTTACCTGCATGATGGGGTGAGGATGATTTTGCATTACCAGCCTGTGGTCTGTTGGCTACTGGGGTTTAACATCCACCCCTGGGGGAAAGGGGCTTGGCTGAGCCTGACCCACAGCCAGCAGCAGAGGACAGAGCTGAGCAGGGACCTGGGGTGGGCTGGCCCTCCCAGCACTGCCATGGACACTGCACTGCCATGGACACAGCACTGCCATGGACACAGCTCTGCCATGGGCACAGCACTGCCATGGGCACAGCATGGACACAGCTCTGCCATGGACACAGCATTCACAGCCCTGGTGTCCTGTGCCCTGCCACTTGTGCTCATGTGGGCAAGGAGAAACTTCAACCTGTTTGTATATTCATTTTGCTTACAAAGTAATAATGGATATATATATTAATATAAGACAACATCACTGTCACAGAACTGCTGATTTTTTTTTTCTTCCTGGCCTGGCTTTGACAGAGATTCCTGTGTTCTATTGAACTTTTTCCCCATTAGTTTTACTACCTGTTCATCCCATACTGACTTTCCATCAGCTGTGTCTCAGCTTTTGCTTTTACACAGTTCTTCAATAGCAGAGAATTTCTTTACGAGGCAAACAAAATCATCATTGTCTGCAATTATTTGCTGCTATTTTTTTCCATATGCTATTCATCACTGATCCATGGGATAGTGGTTTTTTTTTTTTTTTTTTTAAACATGTCTATTGAGGTAAAGTTAAAAGGAAATCAAACAACCTACTGGAGAAAAGACTTGAAGGCAATGAAGGTTCCCAACCAGTGATGCTTCTTTCTTTGCTAAGAAAATCTCCACCAATGAAACAGCTGCTGAGCACAAGTCTGGGGAAAGGCATTCCCACAGTCACTTCATGGTATGGATCTGGTAGGTCTTCCAGCCATTTCCTGGCATGTGTAATTAGCATTGATCCTGAAATATAAAGCAGTCCTTAAGAAGGATAATAACTGCTAAGAAAATGGCATTGTTATGCACAAGTCTGTTATGTGTGTCTTTCTCAAAGACAAACCCTTAAGGCTTAATGTATGTTTGTATAACAACATCTCACCTCCTGGAATAACTGGGATTATTGGGAGTGAAGTTGTAACTACAGGACAATCCATTTTAGAAGATCCTCCCTTGCTCCAGTGCCTGGTGCAGAGCATGAACGTGGTCATTGCAGGCACTGAGACATGGATACAGGGCAGATGGTTTGGGTGAGGGCTGTAGAGAGCAGTGCTGACAGGAAAGGGGGGGTCAAGTGAGTTAAGAGCCAGCCTTGAATATTGATATGCACAATGTTCCTGTGCCAGGAGCGTGGCTGCCTGTCTCTGAGGCAGAGTCCAGAGGTGAAGGAGGTGAGGGACTCTCACATTTCCATTGAACTGCATCTATTGAAGGGCCTTTCAAATCCATCCCAGCTGTCAAAGGCATTTTCTTTTCAGATAACCCAAGCTCATATAGTGCAGCAGCCTCAGGCTGAGAGCAGAGCCAGGTCAGTTATGCTACTTCAGTTTGTGATTGTCCTCATGAGTTCTTCATAAAATAATACAGCTGTATCTAAGGTAGCTTGTAGGTGACAATGCATGCTGATTTGTGAGGGAGATTTTCACGCTAAAGGGATGATACAGAAATCCTCTCAGCAGGGAGGGCACAATAACACATTATTGCTCTGTCGCTGCAGTCAGTGGGTTGGGTAGAGCTTCTTAGGTATTGGCCCTTCACTAGGGCTTGAGGCTGTTCCCCACACACCAGCTTTTCTCTTCCTCTGTCCAAAGTGACCAACAGTGGCACATTCCTTGAGAGATCCCCTGTCTGATGGGACCAGCTTGGGCTGGTGTCTTCCAGCTCACAGGCAGCAGGTCCATGAGCCCTGTGGCCACACTGACAGGGAGAGCATGATTTCTGCAACATCACAAGCATTTAGCACATGGGAAAGACAGCCAGTACCTTTGGTATAAAGCACTGAATGATCTGGCCTGCTGTCTAATTAATTTTCTATTTAATAGTAATGATAATTAATACTAGACTTATTATTTTTATTAGTAGAACAGAAAGCACAATACAGAAATGTTAATTATGCTCATTTTACATATGGTGAAAGTAAAGCAGAGATAGGTGGAATGCCTTCTTCAATGTCACACTTCAGTTTACTCTCAGATCTGGAAATAAAATATGTTTTCCAAGTCCTGGTCCAGCCTCGAGATGCCAGGTCCCCTGATGGGGTTTTCTGAATACTTATGACTGCTTCAATGACTTTCCCATTGCAGCACTTCCAGAAACTGAAGGAAACCACTTCTGGGCCAGGGTTAACCCACTTCAGTTGAAGGTCACACTGAAAATCACCTGCTTGACAAGGATTTTCTCCAGGGGAGCTGGTAGAGTGTCTCATGGCAGGGAGCAGAGCAAGCCCTGCTCTCTGGAGGATTTGCAGGCCCTCCAAGGACATGTTTCCTATTCTGAAATGAATGTCAGGTCTTTGCTTTACTAATCTATGCCCTATGCCACTACCCAAACACAAACCACCACACACATTTTTTTCTTTCATGACCCCTCATGCTGTGGTAGCTTTGATACCCCCTACTCCAACCACTCATTTTATTTCAAAATCCACTCTGTTTTTGCAGCCTTTTCACTCTTTCCCTGGCTGTTTTGTTTGAATTTGCTGTGTATCCTCAGGTGTGTGTTCTGCAACACCTCTCCAGTTAGCACTCATGTTCATCCCTAGGCCATGGGCAGAGGGGGCTTTTATGGAGCTGCTCTTCTCTGTCCACTGGTACAGCACAAGACACTTGTCCAAGGTTGTCTGACACCCTGTACACCACCTCTGCAGCTCTCCACATCACTGTCCCTGACATGGGCATTGTGGGTTTTGTTGAGTTTGTCTAATGATGGCAAGACCACAGGGAAGCCTGTTGCCCTGGAAGGAATCAAATATGATTAACTGTAAAGGTATATTTGTGTATTTTTTCAAACTGAGGTTTCCTTTATTTCTCAGATTTGATTAGCTGAATTGTTTTATAGAGGAAAAAAACCACCCCAGTTTCCATTTCATGGAGATAATACTTCCATCCTCTGTATCAATGAGTGAGTTCGTGCTTATCTTTTTGCCAGAACCAAAATTTTTGCAATATCTCTTTCAGACAAGGCTGTAATCCTGAAATACAACAAGTTTAAGCAATCATTTTGTAGCTGGATATTCCTTGATTCCCTTTGTATACCTAACTAGAAAGGAGAGCTGGAGAGCAGCTGGGAGAAAGTGGAGTAATTTCTGTATTAGCTATTAGCCAGCCAGAGATTTTTCCTAGGGAAACTTGCCCACTTAAACAGAAAGCTGAAAACTCAGAGTTTTTTCCTGCATCTTCCACTGAGGGTGAAGCAAAATGTAGGCATTTGTGCCGAATTGTTTTCAGATTTTGTAATGGCTTAACACAAACAGCTTTTCCTACTCCAAGATAGTACACTTGACAGCTGTTAAACACCACCCCTGCCAAAACAGGCCCTTGTCACTTCAGTCCTTACCCTGGTAAACTCCCAGTTCCCAGCTGAATCATGAATCCCATGCTACAAGGGAGTCATTGCATGGTTCCCTGTGGTTCCTGTTCTTCTGCAGGGTGACACACTACAGGGTGAGGAAAGCAGGGAGGCAGGAGGGGCTGGCAGCACACCTCACATGGCTGAGTGCCTGAGCCACCTTCAGCCCCTCCAGCCTTTGGCACCATCTGCTGTCCACCCACACCAGGACATGCACCAGGGGAAATGGCTCCTGCTCCTGCAGGATTGCCTTCCTGACATGGAGACCAGATACCTCCCAGCTCTCTCTGGCACAGGTTAACCATGGTCACAACCTGAACTGAGCAGGTGCCTCCCAGCTGTCCCTGGCACAGGTTAACTATGGTGACAACCTGAGCTGAGCAGGTGCCCCCAGCTGTCCCTGGCACAGGTTAACCATGGTCACAACCTGAGCTGAGCAGGTGCTTCCCAGCTGTCCCTGGCACAGGTTAGCTGTGGTGACACCCAGCTGAACCAAGCTCCTCACGTCCCAACGAACAGCCAGGGTACCACCATCAGCTGCTGCTCGCTCCCCCTGCTACCATTAGGACTCAGACACCAGCAGAGCTGTGGCATCTGTGGAGCCAGGAGCCCTAACGGCAGCTGCAGTCCTCTGCCGTCCTTCAGCTCTTGAATAACCATGCATAAGCCACATCGTTTTTAGGGGAGTGTCTGTCAGCCCGCTGACACAGTCTCCTCAGAGTGGGAAGGAGTCCTGTAAAGCCCCCTAGAAAGATCCTTTTAGCATGTCCTGCATTTCTGGGGCTGCTGCAGCCCTTTTCAAGTGTCATGGAGGAGTAGGTGACCCTGACTCTGTGGCACCAGGCCCCCTTCCCAAACCACCTCTCCACAGGGTGAGATTACCAGCCTGGTGCATGGAGCTATCTCCAGTGTGTAATTTGCCCATTACACCAACAGCAAAAAGGAAAATGTTGCTTGCTTTCTGCACCATTTTCCCCTGGTGTCCTCTCTCTGTTACTTTGTTCTTTCTCCTCAGAGTAGTCATTTTAGCAATTTCCCATCTCACATTGAAGTGAAGTAATTTTAAGACTGCTTCCTCCTGTTTAAATTAGAAGGAGAAAGAAAAGGGAAAGAAAATATTTCTTGCTTTGTTTTGCTGTTAGTCCTCCAATATGAACAAGTAGAAACTGTGTTTGCTGGAGATAAGTCCCTTCACCATTCTGGCAGGAGCACCTTGCTTGTAAAGGTACTGTGACTCTGCAAATCTGAGATACAGAATTGCAAGGCACTCCCATGAAAGCCACTGCCAGGCCAAAAATACCCAGCTGCTCTTCTTTCACCAAAGTTGTGGTGGTTATAAGCTTTCAAACACAATATTTCCATTATATTGATATTTTCCAATACTACGTTGAAATACATGGGTAGTTTAAAAAGCTGACCTTTATAAGAGAAATTGTATTTTTCAAAACTATGAGTGTTATTATGAAAGATCAATAAATAAAATATTGAAGGAAGCAGTTCTGTTCATCAATGCAGGCTGATAACCATCAAAACAAACAGCCACCCTGCAGTACAGCTGCACCCTCCCCAAGGGGCTGGGGATCCACAGGAGGGGATGCTCCTGCAGTGCCTAACACCTTTTTGCTCAGCAGATATGACCAGTGGGACCACATGTTTTTGGCCCCTTCCTCTGGCCGATCAGACTGGCCGCACCTGCTTCTAAACTGGCTAAACTTCTTGGCTCCAGTTTCTGGGGCTTTTTGTTTTTTAATGTCACTGTTAAGAGACTTCCCCAGGAGATGGGAGAGTGGAAGAATTTACATGGATAATGTTACAGGGATACAGGAGAGAGTAAAAACAGCTCTACTGCTCTTGCTGGGGTAGCCCAGCCCAGGCAGGGCTACAGGCACAGCCCTCACCTTGAACCAGGCTCTGCTCTCACCAGCTCCTCACCTGCTGCATGCTCAGCACATGTCTGGGAAGTGCTCAAGGTGGGGTAATGAACACCACTAATGAGCAGAGGTTGAAAAAGAACATCTCACTTCCCAGCTCTGGCTCCCAGGGCCTTTCCCCAGCCCTTCCTCCCTGCAGGGAGCTCTGAGAGGAGCCATGAGGCCCTGGCTGGATTTCAGCTGTTTGGCCAGCAAGAGCCAAACAGTGAAGGTGCTGCATCCCAGGGCATGAAACCAGCTGTCTCCATCCACAGCTTCAAGCACTACCACAGCAACTAATTAGTGTTGTTTATTAGTGCTGCATTCCCCTAGCTGGGCACTCTGCAGGCTGCACCTGCTTTGGCCCTCCCTAGGGCCCAGGAAAAACCCTGGAAGCAACTTGCCTTGCAGCATGACCTGAGGGCCAGCTGATCTGCCCCTGCAGGACCAGAGCAGATGGCTGAGCTTCAGACTAGGAAACGTCATGCAAAAAAAATCATCAGTTCAAGGAAATGATTAAGGGTTTTCACCTTCTCTGCAATGAGATGCTTCTTGCTGTCTGGTGAGACCAGCCTTGCTGGGGATGCTGAAGCTGTAGAAACTGAGAGTGATGCAGCAAAGTCCCCTCTCCAGTGCAGCCTAAGTGGGAGCTGGTGGTGTGAGCCCTTCATGCAGCTCCCTGAGCCCCTCCTGTTCTGCAGCACAGGCTCCCCAGCATGGCCAGCAGCTCACGGGGTGGCCTTGCCTTCACACCAGGAGGTACTGGTCAGCACAGACACCCAGCAGTGAGCCTGATGAGAAACACCCCAAGCCACCAGTGCACCATGAGCACCACACTGCTCCAAAGATGAGCAGCACATCAATGGCAAATCTGCTCACACCACATCTACTGCCAGCTCTTTCTGCAATGACCACCAGCTGAGCATGCAGACAAAAATCCTCAGGAGAAATTAAAGATTTAAACAAAAAAAATTTGGTTTTGTCTGACTGAAATGGGATAAAAGAAGATCCAGCATATATGCTCCTGGTGAGAGAATGGCACTTTGGTTTTGTTCAAGGCGGGACTGACTTTCAGGAGACAGTCCACAGGGTACTTGGGTGAGTGTAGCCTCTCTGTCCCTCCTGGATAACTTGTGGTTTCTCACACACCTGCACTGTGTCCACCTCCCTCACCAAGGAGGCTCCTGCCAAGCACACAGCACTGCTCTCACTGCACACCTTCACTCCTGGTGCAGCCCTGCCCTGGGCTCAGCCTGTGCCTGCCCCTGCAGCAGAGTGTGCGCTGTGCCACACTGGCCTTGGGATGGATACATGGTGTGAACTGTGCTTCACACAAGTGCACATGGCCTGTGCTTCAGAGAGCCTCCTAGCAGGCAGACAAGGGTCTCATAAGTGAGAGAGCACCTCACAAGCAATGGCAAGCTGTGGGGGAAGCTGAGAAAAATCATCCAACAGCTCTTTAATTTACCTCTGGGATTTTGATCCCCTTAGTTTCATATGTTTGAGCTTTTCTCCTCAAACAAGAGAGCTACTAATATTTTCCTTAAATAAACTTTCACATAAGGCATTTTCCCATAATCACATTATGGCAGGAGCTGGAGTATTAGAGGAAAGCCAGAGCCTGTTACATGAGGTGCAAACATGGAATCCCCGAGCATCAGGGTGCTGTCACTTGGATAGATGGGAGGCACATTTTTGCAGGGGGAGGATTATCCTTCATTTTTAAGATTCACATTTTGATGTAGTTGGCCTCCTGAACATTTAGCAGCCCTCCCAGATTTTATCAGAGCCTCAAGGGACTGGTGGTGGGAGAGCAGTGAAGGAGAAGGACAACACACCATGACAGGACAAGACTGCAGCAGACGGAGAAGAGAAGCTGTGAAAAGAGCAAGGTCACTGAAAGGACCGTGCTTGGATCCTGGCTGTGGCAGGGATTCTCTGTAGTTTGATGCTAAATTCTATAACTTGGATTTGCCAGTGGTTTGGAGCAGCTGTTGGTAGGACCACCAGCACCAGCCACATCACCCTCATCACTCTGCTGTGAGCTTCTGAGGGAGCAGAGTCAGATGAATCAGGCACAGGTCAAGAGTTGCTCTTTGAGTCATCAATCTGACAATGACATACAGTGTGTCTTAAAGACAGCAATTTAAAACCTCCCAGGTTTCCGTTCCTTTAACTGTAAAATGGAGCAAACAAAGTATTTCAGTTAAAAAGCCTGAAACTCAACTTTGGGTGACATATTGTAAAGCAATGCTGTGATTAATCTCATATCTGTGGATGCTTAGGAAATGAAACTAAAAAGGAGCTGTGATCTTTGGTTTCCCAAGTTCAGAAATGACTTTATCTTCAGATTGATGCAGGGAACACTATGCTCCTTCTCCTTAAGAGGCACGAAGAGGCAGTAAAATGTAAACTGTGACTATCTAATTCATGCAATTTTTTCTCTGTTATTTTGCTCATCAGCTGAGTCTCAATGGGAGGAAAATGGCAGGTTTGCTTTCAGGCAGCTTGGTTTCCATGGGACTTGGAGTGATCAATGAGTTCCCATCATCACCACAGGAGCTGGTGCAGACTGGCTGTGGTCACATTTATGGCACTGCCTGGGCTGGCTAAAAAATGCAGAGTTTTGCTGTCTTAATAATCCAAAGCTGGTTCTGGTTCAGTGGAGGCTCCTCTGAACCAGAACCAGCTGCAGGCTGGCATAGCTTTCATCATAGTGAAAGCTATGCCAGCCTGCAGTGCATAAACAGTGGGATGGTGCAGCACAGGGTGGGGCCTAGATCCAGTTGGATATTTTCCAGCTGAATGTTTGCTTCCCTTTGAAGATACCAGTTGGCCAAAATGGGAATGTTCTTTGGGAATATGTCAATTTTGACAGGTTTCAGCAACCAGGGGAGTTAAATTGCTGTCGTGGGGGTTCTTGCTACAAAGCCCCTCAGCACCAAAGGGCTCTAGAACTCCAGCCCACACACCTGCAGGGCTGACAACAGGAGCTGGTTTTGCTTAAGGGTCCCATCCCCACCAAGTGACCTTCCTAGGGAAGCTAGACTTCTGCAAGCAAACCAGGCAGGCATCTCTGCTTCCACACAACAGAGCTTTCCTGAGCTTCTTCAAATCTTACAAGTTTTCCCATAGTGGAAGTTTGTTGTTTTTGTCTGCCTCAAATAAAAATCTTTAAAAACAAACCCCATTTATAGGTCATTCTGGAATACCAGCACACAGAGATGCATGGGAATCATCAATGGTTAACTGCTTTGCTTCTGAGAATTCATAACAAATTCAACCATATCTCCTTCAAAGGAAGACAAACAAAATGGAAAAGAAAAAAGAAAATAATGAGACCAAGGAGACTAATCTGAACAATAATGGAAAATGTTGTGTGGGCCTGAATTTTGGCAGCACACTACCTTGCCTTCCTCTCCTTGGACATCCTTGGACTAGGGCTCCCTCACATCTGGGCAGGGGAGACACCAAGCAGCAGTGGGGAGCAGCAGCCTGGCCTTGTGCCCACAGAGCCAGTGGTGCTCTGAGCAGAAAGTGCTGCAGTGTCTCACTCATCTCCTCTTATGGCTGAGGACAGGCTGTAGTGGTTTTCCACCCCATCTGCAAACAGGGATCAGGATGCTGGCTAAGGCTGCTGCTGACCCTGCTGTGACAATGTCACATCTTCTGCAGCCTGGCCTAATTCTCTCATTTGAGCTGCCAAGTAGTTCTCAGAGGGTAAAAGCTTCAAACTGCTCCTGTCTTAAATTGATTTGAAGAGATTTGCTAAAAGCGAAAGACTTTGTATCCAGGCTACTCCCTGCATACAGCCCAGAACAGCCTGACAGGGCTTTTTTATAGAGAACTGAAATGCACTGCAAAGGGGATGGTAAGGAATGAAATCCACATGGATTGTTACTTTACAGTTTAAAAAACCCAGCTTCAAACTCAGAAGCATCTGTACAAAGGTGTAACACACAAAACGAAGAAATTTACACCTTGATGTTGCTCACGTAAATGGTCACACTTCTGTCTTCAGGGATACTTCTATGTGATGGGAAATGTAACTGCATCACTGTCCTTGTGCAGGGGTGCTCCCTGAGTATGTCTGGCATGGTAACTTGGCACTGAAAACTAGGATTGCAGTGGCAGCAAGGGGGCCAGCACAGGAGTGCTGCTCCATCATCCATGGAGCATGGATGCAGTTGTCAATCTTTTTGGGATGCTTTCTCCATACTGAACAGACCAGCATGAAGTATGAGTGCCCAGACTAAGACTGGTGGCCTTCAGTGAGTTTTCTGACCTGCAGCAGGCAGGTGAAAGCAGAGCAGGCCATGACACAGGGCTGACCCTGATTCCACCAGCAGCTGCCTTGTGATGAGCTCTGTGGCAGGGAGTGCCAGCAAATCCACAGCACAGCCTCAGAGCAGGGCTTGGCCCATCTAGTGCCAAATGCCCAGGCTTTAGAAAAAGCTACTGGCACTTACAACTTTCTACAATGCCCCCAAGATTTCAAAAATACCGCTCTGTGAGGGCTGCAACGTGTGTCTCTGAAGGATGGAGATGGGAACTCATCTGCCAGCCCCTGCATTATTCTCCTTGATTTTACCTTGTTTTCTTGTAATTTTTGTTGGGAATGGTTACTATGAGCTTTTTGGTCTTAGTGCACATCTGAGTCTGATTATCAGAACTTTGCCAAAAAGTTCTTTCCTTATTTTTCTCTTTTGCCTCTAAACAGTTGTGCATGGCCAGTCAGTGCACACCCACACAGTGAGGCTTGGCTTCTAGAATGCCAACAGGAAGGAATGAGTTTTGGTCTGCTAGGGGCAGTGCATCATTTGAGTACAATGACCCTTGCACCTTAGGTTGTGAGTAAGTTTCCATAGCTCAAAGGAGCAGCTCCAGCACTTGAGAAATCCAATGTTAATGTGAGTTTTAGGGAAAAAAAAAAAAAAAAAAAAGAAAGGCTTGCTATGGCCATAAAATTGGAAAGTTCCATTTGCTCTGACCTTAACTGCAGTTTCTCTCTACTTCCTGGGAACTCCTGGTGTTTTACACTCTCTGATGCTTAACCTAGAGAAAACATGCCCATCCTTATTCATCTTTATTATTAAAAACCCAAAGAAGATTTACCCTGCCTTTTGCAAAAAATGTGCCCTCTAATCCTCCAAGTGTACGCAGCAGAAATAGGTCCCAAACACTGAGGATATTACAAGAGAAAACTGATTAAAGTGCATCAAAGAGGAATCTAACATGATGTTTTATCTCCCTTTCCAGTGTCCTCCCTCTGAGCAGTTTACTTTTTTATGTTCAATTCCTGTTGCCAACAGTTTGTATTTGTGTAACAGGGGCAGGCAGATGTGTGCCAGAGGTTTGTGCCCTGCCATGAAAGGCAGGTTAGGACACCTTACATGAGGGAGGGCTCACCACCTGCCTTTGTGGCTGGAACAGAAAAGTCAGACCAAGGGCTGCAAGGAAAGATGGTTTATTTCAGTACACAGATGGGAATGGAGACAGAGAGGTGTGGGGATAAAATTTCCTGAGAACTCGGGGCTGCCAAGGGCAGGCAGGTTTTCAGAAGAGCTGAGCTTCCATTAATAAGTAAAATACTGGGCTGATTTATCCAAAGAACTCTGGACAAGGGGAAATGAGATCTTTTGGGGATCTTGCCTCATGTAGTTACTATAATGACTTGGCTTTAGTGCCGAGTGTATGAAAATCCATCAAAAGTGATTTGCCAAAAGTGATGCAGAGAGTCTGTGATACAGCTGGGGATCAAATCCTCATGTCTGAAACAAAGTACATTATTCAGGCCTCTTACTTGTTTGGAAAGGAAAAGATTCAGCTCTGGCTTAGCTGTCTTGCTTTAGAAGAACAGAAAAGAAAAAAAAAGAAAAAAGAAAAGAGAAAAGAAAAAAGAAAAAAGAAAAGAAAAAAAGAAAAAAGAAAAAAGAAAAAAGAAAAAAGAAAAAAGAAAAAAGAAAAAAGAAAAAAGAAAAAAAGAAAAAAGAAAAAATAAAAAATAAAAAAGAAAGCATCTCAAAGCAGATTGTGCAGATCCTTTGTGGCCTTTTGATGTTTCCTGTGAAAGGGGTGATCTCTGTGACCAGGTTGGATGGGGCTCTGAGCAACCTGGGCTAGTGATGGTGTCACTGCTCACTGCAAGGGCTCTGGGACTAGATGATTTTTAAGGCCCCTTCCAACCCAAACCAATCTATGGTTCCATCATTCTCTCTAAGAGGAAATGTTGTCAGGGCTGATATGGCTGTAATGAGGTGGAGACAGCCCCACATCACCTACCCACCCTGGACAGTGCAAAGCGCTTCAGGGCTTGGTACAGTTCTAGAACTTCCATGCACATTTCATAATTTTTGAGCAAATTCCTTGGGGCTGCTAGGTGAGATGAAGGCTTGGAGAATGCCTGTGAGCAGGGCAGTGAAGCATCTTACCTCAAGTCTTGTAATATCACATAACTTCTCTTGTGGAAGACAGACACAAAGCTTGAGCACTGGGGTGGTGCCACACTTTCTGCCTCTTTATTCAGAACTATCTCTGGCTCAGCATTTCCTTCAGACAGGCTTTCACACTGCATCCTGGACAGCCACTTGGCTAGTTGTGACAGAAGTAATTGCAGGTAAGTAGCTGACGGCAAGGCTGCAGTTCTGGACACACTAAAAAGAGACTTTTCCTCCCCCTTGCCACATGAACACACCCTGCCTTGCTGAAATCATCAAGAGCTGTCGCATGAAAACAGCCGAGGAGCCACTGAGGCCAGGGCGCAGGATTGCAACTTCTGTCAGACCCACTCTTGTTTCCCTGATCAGCAATTACTCCTTTTCCCAGAGGAGCAGCCATGGGCCAGACCCCCTCCCTTCCAGGTGGTTGGTTTTGCAATTTGTTTTCATGGCATAGAGTGAAAAACCAAAATGACCCCCAGACATTGGCTGTGGGATGGCATCTTCCAATTAGCATGGCTCATTTTGCAGTCCATGGTCCTGGGGCTCCTGCAATCAGGGGTGTGAGAGAAACAAGAAAACCACTGTCATTACCTAACAAGAACCATCACACCTTTCTCTGAATACCAGCATTTTCTTAAGTTTAAGAGAGAGCTCTGCTGTTTTCCTCATTAGCCTCTATTTTCAGGACCTCTGAAACCCTATGTTCCTTTCCTTTCAGCCTGCGTTTTCCCTGTTTTCTCCACAATGTGCCCAGACACCTCCATCTGAACAAGGATTTGTTATTTGTCTCACTGAATGCTGATTATAATTCTGTCTCATTGAATGCAGCAGCTAAACCAGGGACTTCATGCTGACATCCTGCAGCTGGGCCCCAGTGTGGGGCTCTCCAGCTGGGCCCCAGTGTGGAGCTGTGGGGACACAGCTGCCTCACCGTGCTCCGCACCACAGGCTGCAGGAGAATCTGCTCCAGCGCCTGCAGCGCCTCCTCCCCCTCCTTCTTCACTGCCCCTGGTGTCTGCAGGGCTGTTCCTCTCGCACACTCTCTCGCTCCCCTCTCCTCTGTTATTCAGGGCAGTTTTCCCTTCTTAAATAATGTTATCCCAGAGGCACTGCCCATTGTCGCTGATGGGTCCATGGCCAGTGGCAGGTCAGTCCTGGAGTCATTTAATCCTCTGCTCCTTCGCAGAGTCCTGCAGCTCCCGTGACCCGGCGCTGCAGGGGAGCAGAGCCTGCACCATTACAGGTGGCCTATGATGTTCCTTAGTTTGTGATATACTTTAGTTTATGATCTACTTTAGGGTTTGTCCAGAACTCTCATGCTAACACTCAACACAGCTTCAGAGGTTTCTGCCCTGCGAAATGAAGCCGATTGTTGAAGCAGGGCTAAGATGTGAAACTCAAACCTTCCTCCACAAGCATTCATTCCAGAAGGAGATGGATTTGAAGCTGTTCATCATGCCAGATGGAGCCTGCAAGGCCTGGCTGTGTGGCTCAGCCCACACCAGCACGTCCCTGCCCTTCCTCAGCACGCCTGAACCTCCTGGGGCCAGGCTGGGGTGCCCCCTCCCATACCCTGGACCTGCCACCTCCCCGTGGGTGCCTGGGGCTCTGTGCAATGAGCTGTATCCCACAGAACCCTGAAGGAGGGTCAGAGCCTGAATGGCATTAACTGGGAGATCCTTCTTGATGGCTTGGGAGCAACTTCCTCATGGTAGGGGGAAGACCTGCTGGGATTGGAAAGGGGAAGCAATGCCCACCTAGGGTCAATAGCTGCCAGAGCCCTCCAGTGCCAGTCAACAGGGCCTGGAACCCACCCTTTTACCCTTGGGCTTGTGACAAAGGTGCCCACACCTCGTTTAAGGGGAAGCTCTTTGGTGGAATTGCCTGGATTAACCTGCAATTAACTGTACATTTGTGTGATTTTAGCTTGTCATCTCATTTGGTGTTTTATGTTCACTGGTGGTCATGATTGGTGTAATTTTAGAAATAGAACAGAAGGAAGCACTGCAATTAGAAAGAAAACAATTCAGATGCGTGAACTTAAATTCACTTATTTCCCTTGTTTTTTTTTTCTTTTTATTTTTTAGGTTTGACAACTATCACAGTTTTGTGCTTGATATGGTGAGGTGCTGGTTCAGGGCCTCAGTCCATGGAGAATTTTGACTAAAGAAAACATTTGCTTTCTTTTACAACAGAAGTACCAGATGTCAAAACTGTAGAGCAGAAGTGTGCAAATTGTGGTCTGTTACCATTCCCAATGGGCTCCTTTCCCCAAAAGCTTATGTTTTCTAGATCAAACACAAAGTTTTGTGTGAATCCTAATGGAAGATCTTTTAACAGTGTGGATTGGCAATATCACTTCTAGAAGATGTTCCCAATTCAAAAGAAATAGAAACTTTTTACTTCTAGTTTTCACTATATAAAAAAGGGAGAAAATTTACAAAATAAATGAGCAACTACTCAAGTTCCTTTAACGTGTAATTTCCTATCAACAATGTCCATTACAAAGTCTTCATCTCATTATCTCAGAAGGAGTGGCCAGTGTAGGAGTTCTTGATGCTGCAAAGTTGTACTTCATTGTACAGTTTATTGTACAGTTTATTGTGCTTCACATTTCCTTTTGTTTGTTGCCCAATTCATACAAATGCTGACTGGAGTGCAAAACTGAATCCCTAAATAGGGATGTGCTTTATTCTGTGTTTTGTTCTGCAGGCTTTAATGGGAGGCAGGTGAGCACTGCAGCTTCCAGACCTCAGCCAGTGATTACTGAAATATCCAGCATTGCATGAGGCTGCTGAAAGGGAATGCTCCCCTCACAGGCCAGGAACGACTTGTTGCTGTTTATGCTTGGGAAACAGCCATTCCACCTTGGAACCATAATGAAGAGAGAGGGAACTGCAGGGCTGCCTTTTTTTGGAGGCAGAGTGTTCATGGTTTGTACTGCAGCAGGGTACATCAGGCAGGGAGCAGGTCTGAGCTGCCTCAAGGCACAGGGGCAAAATAAAAAACATCACCAATAAGCAGGTGTTTGACTTCCAGATGCTGGATGCTGTGTCAGAGTCTAACTGTGGCAAAGGTTTCAGACTGAAATATTCGGGGTTTTTTGCAAAATAATGTGAACTTGAAGGAACTGGAGGTGAATTTGTGTTCAGCTTGTTGAATTGTCCAGGAGAACAAAGGAAACACTAAACCCATCCCTCAGTGTACTTTTGCCCACAACCCAAAGAAACAGGAGTTATGTGGAATGCTGAAATGTCTTGCATTGACATCTCAGAAATGAAATTCTAAATTTCCTCTCTGTTTGTTTTTAAAGTGCTGTTTCTTTGTAATTGAGCACAGGCTGACCTAAGAGATAAGCTAGAAATACCAAACCATGCATTGGGATCAAAAGCTTTCACTTAATTCAAAATTATTTTTGCTTTCCCTCCTCCCAGTTTCATGTTTTTAGTTTCTCTGGAAAAATGGACTCTTTTCAGGTCAACCTGCAGAGCAAAGTCTGCTGGCCTCTCTTCCTCCTGCTGTTTCCTATTGAAACAGCAAAATGAAAATGAAAAATATACCCATGTGCAGCACAGAAACTTTCTTTGTACACACTGAATCCCCCACCCAGGTGCAGCAGGGACCACAAGAGAAGTCCTCTGTGTCAGACTGCAGCATTGTGGCGCAGTGGTCTGGTCCCTCAGTATCTGCAAACTGAGGGACCTGGGCTCTTCCTGCTGGAGCTTCCTCCCTGCCCCTGCCCTGGGGGCATTTCTCATGCCTGCTTCCCTTGTGGGGTCCCATGCAAGGGTGAGGTAGAGCCTGTAGCTGGAAAACAGCAGTGGGATTGATGTTATGACAATTACAGCCAAGGAAAGCCACCCTGGGTGGAGTGAGCTGCTCCGGTGGTGGAAGGAGAAGTTAGTTCATGATCCAGAGGTAAGCTGATGGGAGGTTTGGGGACATTTTGTGTCTAGCTCAGGTGCACATCTCTGCCTGTGGCACAGATGCTTGGGATCTGCTCTGGTTTCAGCTGGGATAGAGTTAGTTTTCTTCCTAATGGAGGGTACAGTGCCATGTTTTGGATTTGGTATGAGAATAATGTTGATAACACACTGATGTAGTGGTTGCTGAGCAGTACTTGCACTAAGCCAAGGAGTTTTCAGTTTCTCATGCACGAGAAGCTGGGGAACCATGGCTGGGACAGCTGACCTGAACTGGCCAAAGGGATGTTCCAGACCACAGATGTCATGCTCAGACTATAAACTGCAGAGAGTTGGCTGGCAGGGGTCCATCACCAGCAGGTGGTGAACAATTGTACCGGGCATTTTCCCTATTATTACTATTTTTTAAAAGAAAAATTTATTTCAGTTATTAGGCTGGCCGTAACTCAAAGATTTTGCTCTTTTCTGATTCTTCTCCCCATCCCACTGGGGAGGCTGGGGGCAGGGAGTGAGAGCTTAGTACTCAGTTGTTGGCTGGGGCTAAACCACAGCAGGTTACCAATTTGCCCACAAAACCCCAGGCTCAGGGGAGCCAGGGTGAGCCATGCCTCAGGGGAAGCTCAGTCTAAGCTGTGAGAAGCAGGCTGGCATCTCTGGAGATGTCTCAGTCCCCTGGGGAGCCTGCAGGCTGAGCTGGGTGCCAGCTCTGAGCCTCTGCTGGCTGCTACAGACACCAGAGCTGCACAGAAACTCTCTCAGCTTCTCTGGGTGACCCAACGAGCTGAGTCCCCAGCCAGCACCCACGAGCTGGGCTGCTGAGGGACAGGAGCCAGCCAGGCTGCTGCTGGATGCTCTGCTGCCTTCCTCCTGCACAGCAGGGCCCCCATCCTCCCCATCCTCCCGATCCTGCAGCCAGGCTGGGAGGTCTGCCCGCGTTTTTCAGAAAGGATGATTACATCTGCAAAGCACCCGGGATGAAGAGTGTTATGTAAGTGTAAGATAAGGTTATTTATAGAGCCAGGTTTTATCCAAAATGGAATTAAACTTGTGTTCCTGAAGCCTCTGTTGTCAAAGACAAATTGGAATTTGTCCACTAGCCTCTAGTGCTTTGCATTCAAATTATTTTACTCAGCTCATCCCAAAGTCTAAGAATGTGTTTTATTTACAAATTATACATCTCAGAAAGTGAGGAAATCTCTTTTCCATCAGCTCTGAGGTGACCATGTGAACCTGGACAGTGGCCATGGAAGCCTGGGCACAGTCAAGCTTTGCAGTCACATCAGCTGTGACACTAAAGTTTCATAAACCAGGAAAAGAAGGCAAGGTTTGAGCTGGGTTAAAGAACAAAATCACAAATAATTGTCCTAGGCACAATAGTTTGCCTGCATTTAACACTGTCTGTAGCAATCCATGAGCTGCAGGAGGGTTTTATGCAGCTTATATCCCTGTTGGAGGTGGCACTAGTTCAGTGGGTTAATGTTTGTGCTCCCTCAGAACTACAGACCCTGCGACCTTTTAAAATCATGCATTATTAACTTAGAGAGCTTTACTTGCTCTTTTGAAATATTAGAATCAAATCCCTCATATCTGTACTTTTTACAAGCCATGAAAATGCAAATTTCTGGGATGCCTGCTGAAATCCATGCTAACAGGTGCTAGGAATATTGTTTTATGAGGTACAACACCTTGCATAGGTTAATTTGTGGACTTCATCTGCTGCCCCTCACTTGTCATAGTATCTAGCATGAAATTCCACACATGCCTTTTATTTAGGAAAGAACACAAAAGTATGTTATCTTATTCCTCTGGAATTTTCCACAGTTATTTAGCATGTTAGTTTAAGCATAATTGGTTAGTGGGCTCTTGAAATCTATATCTTAGCTGTGCTTATTTACATCAGGCTAAAAGTAGTTCATTTCAGTTGAGGTAAATGTGAAGCATTAGATTGCAAACGTACCTAATCCATCTCTCCTCCCCCATGACTAGAAATCCTGTGGTTAAAATAACACAGCCTCTATTCAGAGCACAAACTTAGAGCTGCGAGCAGGAGCAGGCTTGGGATTTAAACAACTCTCAGCAGATGAGTCTGTTCACGGGTCTTTCTCGGGTTTGTTTTTCATCCCACTTTTGATCCATGAGAGGAAGCCAGGCTCTCTCCTCTGGGCAAGCAAGGTAAAGATTTTCTGCATTCTCTATACGGTTGCATGCGCTTGTAAAGGAGCTTATAAACACGATTGCAAAAGGGCTGTGGCAAAAGCAATTGTAAAAATGTTGCTGTTACAGAGCAAGAAGTGTTTGGCAAATGGCTTCACAATCTTGAAATGTTAGTCTGGTCTCTTGGCTATTTCCACACGACAGTGAAAGGATGAAATGATAAACCTTGCACAGAGAAGCAAGGAGCAGTGATTCTCCATCACACATCAGAGAAGCTGAGCCTGTAGGGAACAGCAAACCTGGGAACTACTGTCATCCAGCCAGGCTACAGCAGAACTGGCATTTTGCTCACTGCCAGGTATAGTCTAGTCCCTCCTGGGTTTGTCCAGCTGCTGTAATCCCGTTTGGGAGGCTGAGGCTGTGCTGGAGGATGGCACTGAGTCTGTTTACTGAGGATATGTTAATGCTGCTCCAGCGTGACTCTTACAGGAACGGCGGAGCCGTGCTTTCAGGAATGTTTGGATGCGGCGTGCCAGATAATTAACCGCTTTTCTTTCCTCTTACTGCTTTCCAAGTCACAGGGGATGTAGAAAAGCATCATCTTTCCTTGAATCCTTATTTTATTTGAGATCCAGGAAACAAGCGTGATGTCTGTGCTAATGCCCGTGGAACTGCACTCCCGGTGCCAGGGTCTGGTAACTCTCCCAGCCCTGCGCTGCTTTTACAGGGGATCCCGGGTACCTCATCAGCCCTCCTGCACCACGATGTTCAAAGGCAGAGGGTGGCACTGCTGGGGGAATATGGAAACGCCGTTACTCACATTTTTGCTTAATTTAAAATAATGCTGCCCCTCCCCGCCCCAAGGCACGGGACAGTGTGATTGCATTTTGGGGGCTCTTACTCTCTCCTTCCATCAGGATAGCACAAACAAATGCTGCTCCAGGTGCTACCTTTCCAGTACTGGAGAAAGCCTTGCTTTGCACGCAGAGATGCTCACTTTCCCCTTCCTCTGCTTTCCACTCCTTTTTTCTTTTGGCTGGTTTCCCATTGTCCTGTGTGCAGTCACTGGCCACCCCGGTCCCCGCTGTCCCACAGCCATGTCGCTCCCCATGGCAGCAGGCTCCCCACTCCTGCTCAGCCAGAGGAAAGAGGGGGACACGCCAGCTCCTCTCAGCGCGGAGCTGCCATGCTGTGGGGAAGCTTTTTGACTGGAAAAGGTGCCCTTGTCCCCTGAGCCAACAGTGCTGCTTTGTCCTGGGAGAGAAATGCTGCTTTATCACTTGGGTGTCCGGCTCAGGGAGGGACAAGCAGGGCTGCAAGGAATACAAACACACCTCTTTTCCTGATTCTCTGAGCACACCGCGGCAGAGAGGCAGCTCAGAGAGAGAACATGTGCAAAACAAAGAAATGCGGTCAGGCAGGAACTATAAAATTCCAATATAGAAAGTGGAGCTGATGTCATTTTAACGTCCTAAGCAGTGCCAAGAATTCTAAGCTCTGTATCAAGATTCAGTGCAAAACCCCCACAAACTCACAAGTTGTTCTTGTGGAAAAATTAACTTTTATGGAAAATATGCATGGGAACATGCCAGAGGAGTGTGTTGTTTTATTTCTTTTATTAATTTTGAATACATTAGTTCAGAGAGCAATCCCATTTTAGCATCAGCTGCCTCTATCCAAGAAGCCGAAGCTCACACACACGGCTCACAAATACTGGAGGCGAGGGAGCTGTGTTTTCCTCTGTGATCAGTTGTTAGATGGAAAGAGCTGCTCGAGTAGGAAGGGTGTGGGAAGGCTCAGTGGGATGACTGACTTAAAGCTTTTTTCCTGGTGACATATCTGAATCGTGACCAGATGCACCTGAATGGAGCAGCATCATCAGCTATCATAATGCTGAGTGCGTCAGAGGTGGGATTGCTGCAGCTCCTGTGATAAAGGTTACTCATCTCTGTCCTGCTGCAGGACCGCCTTCGCTGCTGCTTGCAACTTTGTCAGACTTGAAAAGTTTAGACTGAGCTCTTCCAACTTGATTGTCTGCCTTGGGATAAGTTCTTTTCTGGAAAATTTCAGCCAAAACTGTCCAGCCAGTTTTGTCCATTCCAAGAATGAGCATAGGGAAAAAGGAATTGTTGTCCAACTGGAAAAAAAAGAAAGGAAGAAACAGGAGGGGGGAATCTGGTGATCCTTTTTTTGGATAGTTCTTATCCCTCTGTGCTCTGGAGTTGAGATCTGAAATTTGGCAGCTTTCTGTTAGGAATGTGATTTTTTTTTTAACTTTGTAAATCTCCTCCAATTTGGCTTAGTGATAGCCTTTGAAGGGAGAAAATAGCAACTTCTTAGGGATGTGCTAAGGCTGAGCAGTCAAAATCTGCTGAGATTCCTTCCCACATGAGTGAGCTCAGCCCAGCATCCCAGCAGCTCCCAGTGCTGACCCCAATGCTCCTGTGCAAACAGTCAGTGCTACCAAGCTCCTGCAGATCCTGGTTCTTCCCCACAGCATGACAGGGACCCAGGTCCTCTCTCTGCAATCCAAGAGCCATCCCAGATCAAGGAGTAGAATGAAGATGGGCTCTTTGTGTAATGCTGCTCAGGGCAGAGTTGATGGTCAGTGGAAAGGCAGGCAGGGAACAACACTGATACTTTCCTGTCACAGCCTGGTGGCAGGCAGGGACCCAGGCAATGCTGGGCTAAGCAAAGACCTGGTACTTGGATGTTAAAGCTGGAGGGTTGCATGGGAATGGTTTGAGGAGTACAATGGCTTGGGAGCAGGTCAGGAAGGTGTGTGTCCAGGTGTGAGCCATAGGGAGAGTCCAGGCACACCAGGGTTTGATATATGAAACCTCAGCTGCCCCATCCTTGGACCCTTTTTGAGAATATGAGTGGTACCTCAGCATTGGCTTCAGTCCCACTCTCCCTGCAGGGTCTTCTGTGCCAGGTCTTGCTGAGGCTCTCCCCAGCCTGCAGCCAGTGGCTGTGGGTGCCCCACTGTCTGCACGTGCCATAGGGCCCTGCTCCTGATGTCCCCTGCTGGCATGGGAGCTGGTGGGAGCTCTGCCTCCAGAGTGTCCAGTGTGCCTGATGATGAACACTCCTCATGTCTGTTGGTCACCCTCTGGGGACAGCTGGGATGAGTGACCAAGATCCTGATAAAATAGTGCCTGGTGCAGTCAAGCTGTTGCTTACTTGCCTGTCTCTGTTTCCATTTTATTCAAATGGCTAAAGAACCACAACCCTTGACAGAAGGACTAGAAGAACCCAGGTACTACAGGGAAATCTGTCATTGTAGTTCCAAGTTTTGGGAAATTCAGTCATTTTTATTTAGGAGAAGTTGGGCAGAAAATAAAGCCTAGGACTGCACTGAACTCTAAGGAAAGAAAACAAAATTCTATAGAATATCTCCAGTGAAAAAAGTCCATCCAGTACCATGGGATAAAGCGGAGACCTCTGGCAAAATATTGTGTGTTCATCTAATTACCAATTGTACCATAACACATAGCACAAAGGAGGCCTAATTCTGGCATCTCTTGCCTCATGGATTTTTCAGTCATATTCTTACAGCCTATTTTTGTAGGCAATGCATATGCAACATTGGAGACAGATGGCAAAATCTCAGTGCTCATTGTGACGTGATTTCCACATCGAAAGGTAGGCAGCTGCAGCCTGCTTGTTTCCACTCCTGCTGGAGTGGCAGGGAAAGGTGGTTTTCCTCATTTCTTTTATGAATATAGACTATGGAGCAACCTGGACAGCCCCTCCTTCCACAGAGACAGGCTGTGAAGTTTCATCATCTTCATCAGCTCCTGTGAGCCCCATGCTCACATCAGGACCCAGCTCTGTGAGACTGCAGAAACAAAGAACAGAAGGACAGGAGCTGTGAGAACAGTGTGAGGAGATCAGAGCTGCCTACAGCCAGCTGTGGAGGGGGGAAGGAGCCCTAGGAAGCTGTGAGACATTGTTGGCCAGTGCTGCAGGCAGTGCTTGCTGTGCACTGACAGCCTTGCCTTAGTCAAGGATGTCACAACCAGGGATTTGCAGGAGAACTGAAACAGAAAAGGAAAAGGAATGGTGGATATTTATGGGCTTCTGCTCCAAGTGTCACGGTAGAAAATGGACATCCTTGAAGTTTGATGCTGAATAAGTATGGAGTGGGGTTGACAGTTGAAGGAGCAGAGATACTTATTGGGAATGTCCCTGTGGGAGCTGTCACAAAGTAAATAACTCCAGGAGGATGTTGCTCTTACAACTTTGATGAGATAATTACAAGTAGGGAGCAGCACCATGAATGAGGCAGTCAAGCCTGTGCATAAGTTTTCTTGCACAGATCTAAAAGAGCTGCTGCCTTCTCATCTGGCACCCCAGCTGGTCCAGCCAGCTCCTTGCACAGCCCAGGGCGAGAGTCAGATCACCTCGTGAGTGCTAACCCAAAACCTTCACTGCTTGATGAATTGTTTGACCTACTTGAGGCTCAGACTCCACTAAGAGAATCCCATGCTCTTCCTCCAGTTTTGGTCTGAATTAAACCAGTATGTACAACATGACTAGTTCAACAATCACAACATTATGCCTTGGGACTTTGCCTCTGCTGGAAATGAAAGTACATGCAATTAATTCTGTGGTTCCTCAATGAACAAAATGGGTCTTCTGTGTAATACTATTACTCATTTGTTTCCAATTAGTTATGAATCATGAATTGTTTTGTCCCAAAAATTAATGCTATTTTTTTCCCCCAAATTATCAATTTTTACCTAGCTTACATACCCCGATGTTTCCACAGATTCTGTGAGCCAAGTCTTCTGTCCTGATCCATGCCAGAATCTTGGGTTTCTGAATGTAATTGTAGAGTAAGATTGAGGTCTTCAGATCCTGTGGCTTGAGAGAATCAAAATGACCCAAGACCTGAGAGAAGGTTGCCACTTTCCTGCAATGGCATTTCAAATATAAATATGCCTTCATTTTATTCTGCTGTGCAGTGATGTGTGTTAGGGTGAAACATCCAAAAATCTGCTTACGAATGGATGTACAGAGTTTGTCTCCTATCAAGGCATAGCCCTTTCTGAGTACCCTTGTGGTGACCACCTTGGTAATCCAAACAGTGTTTTCCTGAATAAATCAAGTCCTGCTCAATACAGGGGATCTGCCAAGTCTTCAAATGCATACATGAAATGTGTCACTTGGGCTGTGTGACCTTTACAGATTCCTCCAATTTCAGGGACTCTTTGGAAAAGTGACTTATTATGTGCTCTATTGCCTTGCAACTCACATGCAGAAGGGGAGTGAATACAGCCATCAGGAAAGAAATACTAATTACTGACAAGGCAAAAAGGCCTTACCTTTTTCAAAAGGAGGAGGCTAGCACAGGTTGAGGAAGATGAGCATTTCAGCCTTTTGCACTGGTGAATTTGGGAAACCCCTACCCAGACACAAATTCACTTTGACTGGATAGCACTGCCAGGGTTTGCACCCCTGCTACACATTGGCACAAGGCAGAAATCCCCTTATCAATAACTTCCCTCAGAGAAACAGAATCAAACAAAATGATGTTTGATCCACCTCCAACACCTTTGCTCATAATGGATTGTTTTGGCCTCTTGCATATGTGTGATCAAATGCTGCTGCTTTTCACACACAGTTAATTGTGTTTAAATTGAGAGGGATCTTACTTAAATATTTATTTAAACAATAACATCCCTTGAGTTCTTTGTAAATTGCTATACAAAATTAACCCCAAACACTATTTTAAAAATTTAATTGAACTGGTTTTCTGCCTGAGCACAATGCTGTGGGCCAGTGCCTCCTTCTACCAGGGCTGAAGATCCTGCAGCTCTGAAAGCCAGCTCCTGCTCCACTCATGGACCCAGCCCTCAAATTTTTCCAGCTGCTCCCAGAGTTGCAGAGCAGAGTTTCAGAAGTCAAATTGGTTTTGCCCCAGGAATCCTGTAACTTCCAGGAACAGGGTCCTTTCCTGGATGCAGCAAAACTGCTCTGAGAGCCATCTCTTCCTGCTGGTACCCACAGACCATGGCTGAGGCTGGAAACACAGCAATGCCAACCCCATGCAGCTCACAACTGCTGGGGAGCATGAGAACGCTGAGGCTGCTGATATTTTTCAATAGTATTTAAATTATAACTTCATAACCTCCAGGTCTGGGAATTTTCTGAGCAAAAGACCCTAAAAATACATAAACCACACAACATATTCTCTACTATTTGACTGGAGTCTGCAAATCTAAGGACTCAGTATCCCAAATAAAAATAGTTTCATTATATTATATTTTATTAAATATATAATTAAATATTATATATTTAATATATTATTTATATTTTTATTATATAAAAGAGAGGATTCAAACTCTTCATTTAGCAGGCCATTTTCTTGTATTTAACTTTTGTTAAAGGTGGACTTACACAGAAGTGTAGGTAGCATTAAAGTTATCTGTTAAAAATTTTGCACTAGATTAGCAGTATTGAAGCGAAGAAGAGCTACAGCCCTTCTTCTGCATTTCTAATTCCACATTCTTCCAGCATCTTGATGAATCAGTTATTGGCTAAATCAGTTATAGTCAACATGGATTTGGATGGAAATTGAGTTACTCACCAGCTAAAGTAAGTGCAAAGAAGATAATTCATTATGCTGCTCCTTAGCTATAATTGAAGCTCATCTCCTCATTTGAGGCTCTGTGTGGGTTTAATCATAGAGCTGAAGTGGGGGAAAAATACCAAAGCTTCTCTGAATCATTTTTATTCTTGCTCCAGTTCTTTATCATTAATTACATCAAGACATATCTCCAAGGAGACAAAGAGTGGTGCCATCAGCCTGCTGCCACTTAGGTCCCCCCAAAACCTTCACTTCTTTTGCTAAGTGCAATGTGTCTTTGCATGGTCCCTCCGGAGGAAGAGGCAGGCTGCATTTTGCTTGGGATCCTTCTTGTTCTGAGTGCAGATTTCCACAGACTAAATAAAAAGGTACAGCCTTTTTAGCACTAACACTAGAGGTAAAGCTGGGAGATCAATCAGCCTTTTCTCAGCTGAAGATGATTGCAGAAACAGTTTTGAACATCAGGAGGGTATTGAGCATTACTTTCCTCCCATGGTGAATGCAATATGTGGAACGTGTGCCTCAGACATCCTTTCCTTTCCTTTTTCCATTAGTCTGAATGGGAAAGACCTCCTTGTACTTTTCTCTCCATTAGGCAAGGCCATGGTCAGCTGCATGGATGAAGTACCACAGTTCAATAATTTCAAATCAATACTTCCTTACTTGTCTCTGTTCAGAGGAAGCACATTTTTCTCTCCATGGGTACATAGAGCCTTTATCCAGCTCTCAACCTCCCAGACATCTTGTGTCAGTTTTAGGGTTAATTTCCTCCTTTTAGTTTCCTGCCATTATTTCCTCACAGCACCTGGAGTCGACCTTTGACAGTAAATGTGTCTGAAATAGGATTTCCAGAATAAAGGGGTTTTTAAGGTTTTTTGCCTGGACCAGTCAATATGAGCAGCTACTTGGTAGCTAGAAAGGGTTTTTTTTTCCTCTCCTTCCAAACTTTTGCCCTTCAGCTCTTGCATAGCCACTGGGCCTGGCAGTTCCACTTCAGGGGATCTGAGAATCATGCCTTTGTCCACAATCAGATCAGAAAGTGAAATTACAGAACATTATAGGGAACTGCATGGTCCTGAAACATTTGTTTCAGACATGTCCAGGTTACTTAACTCCAGAGAAACGAAACACTTTGATGGTTCAGAAAGGAAACAACTTGTTTCTAGTTTGAACTGAATGAAAGCCTCTGAGTTCCTCTCAGTTTGATGTTAGTCCATGCCCTCTCTCTTGTTCTGTGGTGTCTCATGAGGGCTCTTGCTCGCCCATAGCTGTGTCTGACCAGCTGAGCTGCACACACACCTAACTCACAGCAATCAATCACACTCCTGTGCCGCTCCACTGGAGATGGGAATGCCCCTTTCACCAATTTACTCAAGACCATACACATCTGTAAAGGAAGGTGTTCACCCAGAAAAGGGACTTTAGAAATGTGACCCAAAGGACTGCAGCAGGAATCTCATCTTGCCCCTGGGAACCTGATGTAAGACCCTGTAAAATGCAAGACTGAGGAAACCAACCATGTAGCATGACCTGAAGCTGTGCCAAAAGAAGCAAGCCCACTTATTTCACTGTGCTCTTGCAAGGACTGGAGCTGCCTCCTGGACATGGTGATACTCACTTCCCAACTTTCACCCTCCTAGATCTGGAGAAGTATGAAGTGTGATGCTCCACATCTGTTCTGGCTGTCCTACCCACAAAACCAGCTGTTTCCTTCTGCACAGTGAGTGCTGCAGGGTTGAGGACAACCTGGCAAAGGGGCAGAAGCAGAACTAGGAACTGTGACCACTGTACCAGGCACTCCTGCAAAGGTCTCAGATGTTTGCATGGCCAACCTCTGCCCTGGTTTAATTCAGCCCTGTTTGTGTGGCTTTGTGAGCACTGCAGCAGCAAGAGTCCCAGTGTTTAACTACTGTTATTTATTAGGTAGAATACTGCCCAGTCCTGAGCCTGAACTCTCCAAACTGAAGCCCAATATATACAGTCCATCTTGCCTCTCTCCAAACAGCATCCAGCATCAATCACAGCACTGTAAATTGTTTACACAAAACTGCAGACATCATAACTTATTAAATAACTCTCTTGTCGGTCAGATAAGTAAATATTTCGAAAGACTGTGAACATCGTGGCAAGCTGGAACTGCCCAGACCAGCTCCAAATGGATCCAAGCTAACAGGGGACCATATTTGCCTTGCCTTTGATGTCCCTGCTCCAAATTGGGCTGAGAAGGGATCTGAAAACAAGGCTCCCTAAGGGAAGCTTATGCAGTTTTAAAGATGCTCAACCTTCTGTAGAGATAACAGGAAGAAGAATGTGGAAAGAGTTTGCAAAGAAACTATCTTCCTGAAGCAGTAAATTTGAACTTGTGGGAGTCAGACCCTCCCCCTCCTTCTCCATGTCCTCCTCTTTAAACCCAAACAAATTAAATGGGTGCCAAAAAGTCTCTGCTGCAGAAGGGGTTGAGGGTTCGTTCCTTGGGCCATAGCTGGAGATTGCAGGGGGGGTTTCTCTCGCTGTTGGTGGAATGCATGGTGGCAGCACCTTCACACAACCACCTCTTCTTGCAGGCAGCCCTCCCAGGAGCTCTGGCTGTCAGAAGGGGAATGATGCTGGCTCTGACTCCCATGGTAAGTCTCCGTGCTTTTGCAAACAGACCACGGCTGTCTGCTGCTATCGGAAACACTCGGAAACATGTTGTTCTGTGAGATACTTGTTTCCAATCATTTCCAACAATTATTTGGGATACTTTTTCTTTCAAGTTCACTGAGTTGTACCAGTTCACCTCCTTTTCAAAGGGATTGTGTTATAGGCAGGAATGTGGAGTTGAAAGGACCAGAATTTTTGCAACAGAAATTTGTTTTGGAAGCAAGCGAGTTGGAAGGAGAGGAAACGGGCAGCCCACCAAGGGCTTCAGCAGGATTATCCCACCCTTTCAGCAAGCTACAGCCAGGGCAACTCATGAGCCGGGGCTGAGCCTGCTTCTGGTGGGGGTAGGGACAGACAAACTGCTCTCACCAGCAGTTTAATACAGCACAGGATCCAGTCATGTCTCTTGAAACCTCATCTGAAAATTCCCCTCAGGCACAGACCTCAGTGATGAGAATCATGGAATCATAGAATATCCTGAGTTGGAAGGGATCCCCAAAGATCACTGAGCCCAACTGTGGCAGCCACTACGAGGTAGGAAAGGGTCAGCTGGGTGAAGCTGGCTCTGGGCTGCTGCTGGTGGGTCACTGGGTGCTGAGGAGGGGACTCGTCTGCACAAAGGCCAGGCACACAGTCCATTGCCAGATGAAAACCCATGGACTTGAGTCTAACCTGGTGCTGAATGAGTGACTCAGCTGTGTGTTTGGCATTTACTTCTTTGGTACCTGACTGGCACCTCCTGGCCTGCATTTTCTCTAACAAGATTTTAATTCTTAGTCTTTCGAGATACTTCAACACCTCCCGTTGCTGGTGCATCTGGGTAGTTTTCTTAAAATATATGTTTCCTTGCACTGTGTGCATCACTTATTTAATGTCAGAGGCATGCGTGAGGCTGTCCATGTTTGCAAAAACTCAGGGGTTTCATCCCAGGGCTGAATCAAATGCTGCCAACACAGCACAGTGCAGACATAAATAAAACATAGCTTGTAGAGACCAACTGTCAGTGGTTCTCAACTCCTCAAATATCCATTTCTGTTTGTGCACAACCATACTTACTGGCACTCCTGCCTCAATATATTCAGTATAAACTGATGATTGATTGAGAAAACAGGTTAAGAAAAAGAAAAAAAACCAAAAGAGTAATTTCTTATACAAGTGGGTACATGTGGAGAGGAGATGGGAAAAAGGCGCAGAGGTAACACTGACCTGGTGGCATACGAGGCAGCATGAAAAGGTGTCAGTACAGTCAATATGTTCAGGTCCCACAGGTGCAGAGAGGTTTCACACCTTGGAGTAAATGTTTCCTAATTCCTAAACACACATGATAGAAAAAAACAGCATGCAGAAGAAGCACATTCTGGTAACCTGCCAGAAAGAAAGGTGTTATTTTTCAAAAGAGAGCTGGAGACACTCCAGCTCTGGATTCATATCCAGCTCTAGCCTCCAGCCACAAATATGAACCTGCACTAATGCAGACACGGACAAAGAGCCACCACTCTTGTGGGCTGTGTCACACATAGCAGTGTGGCATTGCTTCCATGGCTGTCAGGGAGTGGGGTGTCCCAGCACGCTGGATGTACCTGTGGGCACTACAGGAGGGATACCCTCCCACACCTGGAGCCCCAAGGAGGGACTCACTCACACTCTGCAGGACCCCACAGTTCCCCGGGCCCATCTCAGCTCTGTCCCTTCCCCTCTGCTGGGGCTATGGGTGACCCATCTGCTCCACCAAACTGCCAGCCCTGGGTACCTGCCCTGCTCTCTGCTGAGGAGGGGATGTGTTGGTAATCTCCGCTCAAAGCTTTGCTGTAAGATAAGGTACTGTGCAGCTGGCTCTGTGGTAGTGTTCCTGTTGACCAACACCTACAACAGGAAGTTTGCAGTGGGGGGTAAATTTGCCCTTAAATAAGTGTGTTTCTTTTCCTATCTTCGTTGCAACATGTCACTGTTTTTTCAACCATTAGTGATTTTTTTTCCCCTCTCTCTTAACATTGTCTCTGATTTCTGTGTCAGGAGGGGGAGTATTGTCAGATCACATTCTCATGATGGGAGAGGCAGAAAATCCGTTCTGTACATCATGTGACCTTGGCTTGCAACTCCACAAAGGATTTCTTCGAGCCCTGCTCATTATCTCGTTTTATACTTTAAAGAAAAGCGAAAATGCTGGTGACAAATGGCCTCGTTTATCACATTTAATTGACTGACTATTCTTTTAAGCCTCTGAAACACACTTTGGGCCAAAGCACTGGGAAAAGAACATGCCATTTACCCTGGTCTGCTGCCAGGTCACATTAAAAAATGTTCAGGAGGTGTTTTCTAGATCAGTACATGGAGCGGGAGTAAGGGTGTGCACTCTCACCACAGCACACTTCCCTCCTGGTTTCTAGCAACCATGACAGTGTCAGCCCTTTCACAAGCAAGCAGCAGAAATGAGCAGAAACAAGAATTTCAAGGGAAACTGTTGTGGGAAGGGTGAAGCCACTAAAAAGTTGTATGTGAAAGGTGCCAATACTTCCCTGCTGACTAAGGGAGTGCCTAGAATGGGACTGTGAGGGTCTCCCTTCATCCCAGAACTAACAACAGAACTAACCAACATTTCAGGGACAGCTTAGGCAATGTGAAAATTAGTACCACGGTTGTTGCAGCTATGGCAGGAGTTGTGCTAATTGACAATTGGAAATAGGGATTGAAACCCCCAAAGATGCAGGTTGGGGGGGATGAGTGCACAGCTTTCCCCAGTGTCCCTGCCACAGGCTGGCACTGACTGTGTGGGCTGCTGCTCTGCCCCAAAGGCCCACAGGTTGTGATGGGTCATGGGCTGCCCCTAATGTGTACCTGGAATGTCATACTGCTGCAAACAAAACCCCAAACACCACTGTAAACTACACAGATAGAAACACAGCCTGTAAGACATCTCTCTTCCCTCAGTTCAGCTCCCCTTGCTAGTGTAAGACTTCACCTAAAGATTTTTCTTATGGAAGGAGATGGTATTCCTCAAAAAAGGTGTATATGGGTATGTGCAGGAAGGTAGGCAAAAGAAACTGGGTTTGATTGAAGAACAGAAATCTAAAGAGAGAAAAAAATGTTTTCAAGCACATAAAGGACTGATCAACAAGAAAATTAATAAACTGGTCTCTGTCCCTGCTGCAGATATCAGCCACATGCTAAAATTTCAGTCAGGGTGTGTACTGGGTCTGGCTGGGAGGGAGTTAAGAAAGAATTAATACAGATTTAAGGAATGTTTTTAATAGTAAGTGTAGTAAAACACTGAAATACTTAGTCTCAGGAGACTGTGGAGGTTCTGTCATTAAAGATTTTTCAGAACAGGTTATACAGACATCTGTAAGGATTCACCTAGGCATGGGATGGAATGATGGACTGGAGCCAGCCTGAGTCCCTGGGGACCCTTTGCATGAAATTTTCATCACATTAATGTGAACACAAGACCCTTCTTATAGAGTACTAAAGACACCACCCTGTTTTTTCACAAATCCCTCCAAAAAGGTTTCAGTCTCTACTGAGCCTGTGTCCAGTTTGGAGATGGGAATGTTTTGACTCCTTTCCCCAACGCACTCTGAGACAAAGGGACCAATGAACCCCAGAGTCACAGAAACCTTCTCTCTCCTCCTGTCCTCTGCTAGCCTGGGACCCCTGAGATGGAAAGGGCAGGGCAAGGACCCTTGCTCCAAGTGGTGCTGGAGTCTGGTGCTCTGGGAGAGCCATTCCCACATTGCTGTTCCTTCCCATGGCAGCACACACAGGATACCCCAAAGCCCAGTGCCACCCCACAGCTGCTCACCCCCAAGGACACCAAGGGCCTCCACAGCCCCCAGCCACCCCCACTGACAACAGGGGGACCCAGCACTGCACCTTGAGTAAAAGATTGACACAAATCCCAGAGTCCTGATTAGCCACCCCTGTAATCCTCATGATGTCAGTGGGGTTTTGCCAGGCAGGATTTGGCCCATGGCCAAAGAGCTCTGGGTTTCATAGTCCTGGCTCTGGCTGCTGGTGGCAGGAGGAGGCTGCAGGTGTGAGCCTGCAGGAGGAGCCTGAGCTGGTGTTTTAGGTACCCAGCAAGACTTACTGCCAAGTTTTGTTCATCTTTGTGGGAAAGGTGTTCCGTGAAGAATGCAAAAAAAATCCAACCACGCAGTTCCTCTTTAACTACACAGCATACACATATATGTATACGGGTTTTGGTTTGATTGTGTCTGTGTGTATAAATGCATATATATATAGTAACTGTACTGTTTTCATGGTTTTTACAAGCACAGTTTCAGGGGATGAGACAAGGTACATGAGTGGTGGGGGGAGGAAAGGAAGAGATGGAAGGAGAGGAAACTGCTATTGTACACAGCAGCTCTTTTCTAACCCCCATTTTTTACACTGATGGAATGCACCCAGTGACTGTTTCTACTATTTAAGGAAAAAGGTTCCTATACAAAATCCTGTGGTTTTGAAGTGATCCTTTTATAGGCATAAAAAGATTTTTCCATATCCCTCTGTTTGATTTCTTTCTTTTACTCAGACCTGGCTACTCAAATAGATATTTGCAGAATATCATGCACTGGAATCAGACACTCCATTCCTATTCTTTGTACTGGAGATCAAATATCCCACCAATTTACCACATAAAGCCATGGGGATGCAAACTGAAGTCAGTTTAGTTGTAGGGCAGTGCAAGAGAGAATTTAATTTCATCCGGCACCCATCCCAAGGGATCTTGTGCTGGCAGTGACCCATCACAGAATTGAATGTGCTGTATGTTCCACAGCAGGTTTGCCTCTCCCAGGCTTCTCACTGGTGGTGAATATTAATGGTGTTTGTAATCTCCTGATTTGGAATAAGAATAACTAAATATGTTCACCTTGAGTTAATAACACAGGGGTTAAGCTGCATATCCTCAACAGCAGTTGGATGCAATGCTCAGCCTGGACCTGGAGCAGGGACCTGAACACTCATTTCACATGTCCCAGAAGTGGGAAATGTGGCATTCCCATCTGTTCAGGCCCAAAACGTGGTGGGCAGGTCCTGGGCAGCGAGGTGCTGGCAGTGATGTGTGATGGGGCTGTGGTGTGGGGTGGCTGGGCTGTGTTTGTGGGCTCTCCTGGGCAAGGCTCATGCAGGCAGCACACATCATGAGCAGGGTCTCAGCTGGGACACACAGCCCAGGGGCGGATGCTGAGCTGCTCAGCCCAGCTAAAATCCTGGGATGTGAAGCAGCAAAGCAAACCCTGGAGAATTACAATCAGGTCTTGAGTCACCTGAGGGTTCCCTGTCTCTCAGGGGAATTGGCACAAGGGCTAAGCTGAGGATCCAAAAGCAGCACCACACAGCTCTGTTCTTGTGAGGACCAACGCAGTCTTTAATTTGTTACTCAAGCCTATACAGTCATATACTGTGCTGGAGGTAGTTTTTCTTCACAAAACTACAAGCCAAGGGAGTTACAGAGCTCCAGTAGCTACTCACTGCCAGATGTCTGTTACCTCATCACATACATATGCTCCACAGCGATGCTGGAGCTAATGCTTTCCTGCACTGCCACAGAGACGTGCCTGGTACCACCCGTTTGTGCTGACATAAATAACAACCTGTCCAAGCATCTCCCCTGCAAGTGCCGGGGGAAGGGGCAAGGACATATGGTCCAGACGGAAATACAACCAGGGGCTGTGCCCTTGGTGGCTTTGAGTTATGTAATTCTATCTCAATGCAACATGAGAGGAAGCGATTCCTCCACAGAGTGCATGTATGTGGCTGCCTGCTCACTTTTTATGAATGTAGGAGGACCGGTAATAGCAATGGTAACAAAACTACAGCAAAGCAGCTGAGACCCCAGTAGATTATAAAAATTAACCTCCTATGTGGCTCCTCCTTGACAGATGAGGTATGCTCACTCATCCCTGCCTTAAAGTTATGTAAATCTCTGACTTCAGAGGAATAAATTTTGATTTACTCCCACACTGAATGAGTGGGAAATGCTAAAGCTGAATTTTGGATCAGTGGTACAGGTCTCAACTCTACAGAGGACTTTCAATTTAAGGCTTTGAGGACTTTCAATTTAAAAACACCTTTTTGCTGTATATGAGGTCACCACAGAAAATTATGTGATCCACATATGCTTCCAGCTCATCTAGAAGGAACAAGTAAGGCCAGGGTGAAGATATATAGACAGAATGGGGATGAAAAACTAAGTGATGTCTGCCCACAGAGGGACAAACTCGTGGCACCCTCCCAAATTGTGGGTGGTCTATTGTGCATTGCTCTAGTCAATGAGAACATTACACTCATACACGCAAACCTAATTTGAAAAAACAGTATTTAAACAAACAATGAATGTATTGTAACCTCGTAATTCATACCCACTGAACCTCAGCTCTGTACTCCAGTACATAGTGGCCTTCTCAAATCCTGCAATTTGATTTTAAAAAAGGAATGCTGTGGGCGTTGAGTTAGTATAGAAGTACACAAGACCATTGATGACTCTGTTTTCATCTCCTCAGAGCATAAGGCAAGTAGGTGATTTATTTTTATTGGCACTGCTGGCAGATAAGCTTCCACTATTACGAAGCTGTCATAGGCTGGGTGGGCTCCGGCTGTCAGTCAGAGCACACCCAGCAGAAAACCCAATTCAGTAATGACCTCCTCCTCAAGGATGTGCTGTGGAGGAAGGCTGTGATCCCTGCTTCTCCCATGGCACTTGGAAATAGCCAGGAGTGTTCCAAGTCAACAAAGGACTTGGACTGCTGTTGATTTTTGTAAATGTCGCGGCGCATCACGGGACATCGCAGCTATGCTACAACTGAAGGAAAAATGTTCCAATCCAAATAACAACTAAACCCTGAGACTGAAAAATAGAAATCCTTTACAAAGATGCCAAGATCTGGTGCCACCAACCCCTTTTTGCAGAGTGAGGCCTAGAAGAGCAAGCTGGGCATTTTCACTTGGCTGTTGTTCTCCCGGCTTCTACAAAAAGCTGTGATCACCTGGACTCTGGAATTAAGAAGACAAACTTTTGATGGCTATTCTCATTCTTGCCAAGTTGTAGCTAATTTATTCCAGATCCTACTCTTTCCTTGAAGGAGACCTTGATTATCATGCAAATGACATTTTTTCCCCATTCATCTGAGATCTCAGGAGGGAAAGGAATTTTTTAAATTAAAGATTGCTAGAGAGGTTCAACAAGTAAAAAGACCATGAATAAAAATGGATGATGAGGGCTGAATATCAGATTATATTAACAGCCCTGCAGAATTGCTCCATAGCTTTAAATTTCTGTGCTGTGGGTTTGTGTGTCTCCACAGAAGTACTCACACTTCTTGGACAATGGCAGCCTACTCTGTACTCACTTCTGCTGTGGAAACAAGGCAGCTCTCCTGCAGCTTCAACAACAAAGATATCCCAAACAATGGCAAATCACAGCTCCATATGCACATGCACATTCTTTGAGCAGGTCTGAAAGCATCTGCAGTGGAGAACAGAGCTACTCAGACTTTTGTGACTGAAAAATTCTCTTCCCAGAACAAGAATTTTGCCACCGTTTTTCTTTAAGTCCCTTGTTGCACAAAAAGTTTGTTTTTTGAAAAAGTGTTTTGCAGTATATTTTAAAAAGACAGCTGTGATTTAGGTCTACAGTTTCAGTTTTTGAAAAAAAAAAAAAAACACCTTAAGAAATTTAAATGTCATTTGTCCGTCTTTAGTACGAGGTGCATAACAATTCAAAAAATATCAAAGGGTATTCTTTATATTTTAGGGGTCTCTTCACCTTGTTTGTCCATCTCTCTTGTACCCCAAAGGCTGGGCCCCTCGTGCCTTTCCTTCCTTACCAAACCAGATCACGAGAGTGGCCCCAGGACCTCAACACCACCATCCGTGGTGCACTCTGCATTTTGGAGAGGGGTGAGCATCCCCAGTGCCCTCTGTGCAGGGAGGAGCTGCACCCTGGGCCACCCACGGGACCTGATGGGACATCCCAGGTCAGACCCTCAGCCATGTGCTCTGTCCAGGGCTGCTCCTGTGCTCCTTCTCCTCCCCGTTACACAGCCAGAGCTTTGCAAAGGTCTGAGTTTCCTCCAGCTGGCAGCTGGGCATGCTGCTTTCCTTGATGAAATCTGTTTGGAAACAGTGAAGATCTGAGGGCTCCCTCAGCCGGAAAATCAGATTTGGCTTACCTGAATGTCAGGTCAGCTGAGCCCAAGTTAATAAACAGCTGGGGATGAAGAGGGACAAACAGTGATGGAGTGGCTTCTGGGAGCCTGTCAGAGTGGTTTCCTGCAGGGTCTGGCCTTTGGTGCTGCCTTGAGCCCCCCTGCCCTGCCAGCAGCCAGCGCTCGCCTGGCCAGGGGCAACTGGTGCTGGTCAGAGCCAGCTCCTCGCGTGTCCCAAACCCACGGGGACCTCATGGCCTTGGAACACCTCTGCTATAGTAGAGCCACACACTGCTGGGTGCAGATGGACTGACAGCACAACGTCACAAGCCTCCTCTTGGTGGGAAATGCAGCTAAATAATCCGACTTGTTACTTGTCCCTGTCAGTCAGTGGGCCAGGCCCCACTGCTGCTGGGATTCCAGACTCTGGGGACAGGAAAACGGATTGTCCCAGGCTCACCATGCCTGTATCCCCAACCACATAGCCAAGGCCCTCTAAAAATGTCCATAGAGGTGGAACAAAGTGGATTATGTGAGGATTATTTTCTATACAGTAGCTCTAAACATGCTGAACTGCTTGAGGAGAGTGTTCCTGCTCTGTATGCCCACCTCCTCTGTGAACCCCACACACCCCCTTTCCCTGGGCATGTCCGGCCCAGTATGGAATCTGAGCACCCCCACACTGAGCTCAGAGCTCCTTTCCAGGGTGGAAGGAAAAGGCAGACTCCTCCCATGTGCCGTGGGCTGGCTCTAGGACTGCTGGCACAGGCAGGGCTGTGCCCACACTGTCAGGAAGCTGTGCAGGGAGATATCTTGCTTTGGAAGAGGGGACAAAGACAAAAAATGCAGAAAACTGATGAAAATGTGACTCCTGGTTACCATGGCTGTAATCCTCCTCACAACACCTCTATGCTGCAGCTGAAAGAAAAGTGGTTCAAGGCAGCCACAGGCTCTCCCTCTGAAATGGGGATTTCATGGTCTTCAGACAACATTTGGGTGGCAGCAGGTGTTGCAAGGGGCATCTCCAGGCACACACTGGTTATGGCAGTGCCCCTTCCCACAGATGTTTTGGGGCCCTGGCATGCCTGGATTTGGACCCTTTCTCCTTCCAAGGCATGGGTGCCCCTAGAGCAGGGACCACCCCACTGCATCCTCCACCCCTCCTTTTGGGCATCTCATCACAAAATGGATACAGTGGGAAGGCACTGCTGGAGGTCCTCTGGGGATTCTGATCACCAGCCCTTACCCTGTTTGCTCATCTCCTTCTAGTCAAAAATGAGATTATTCCCTTCAGCTGCCAGAGGCTGAAATAAAAATGAGTCAGATCTGATTTTGTATCACTGCAGTCAGACTTTCTGTGCTGTGCAGGGGAAACAAAGAAAGGTGAAATCCCTGTAGGGATGGATTTGCAAAATTCTGCGGGAAATTGGTATTACAGATAATTGTTTCCTGCTGAAGGGATATAACAGAACTTTGCAGAAAAGCTGCCCTTTCAGCAATATCCACTGCAGCGTACCCAGGCACAAAAAATCTGTCTCTAGCATGAATATGCTCCACTGCACATTTTCCTCCTGCACCTGAAATTGAGTACTGGTTAATTCCACTGGGATCTCCTTTAAAAGAGACATCATAGTGTAAATGATAAACCTGCTAAATTACAAATGAGATGAAATGGTGGGTGCTTTGGCCTCTGGAGCATCAAGACTTTGATTCTTATGGTAGCTGTTGAGACTTACCAGTTGAAAATGTGAAGAGAAAATTATTGACCAGCAGAACATAATCCCCATTCCTAGGCAGGTTCATGCTGCCAGAAGGCACTTTTTTCCTGTTTGACTGAGCATAAAAAAGACAATTTGAGCAGCTTCTTCTTTGTATCTAATTCCCAGTATTTTGAGAGTATGTCCTCTTTTTCTCCCTGTTGAAGGTACCACGTTAAAATAAGTCAGCATTAATAAAAAAAAGACAATTAAAGTAGTTCTAGCTTTCATCATTGTATACAGCAATAGATATGCTTATATATATTTAGAAAAAAATCTATTTTTTCTCTAAGCCAAGACACCATTGGTAGGCTACTCTGAGCTACAGTAGTGTTAATAGTGGAAGGGAGAGTGGGTCCCTCAGACAAGCTCCTCTTTTTTCTTTCACTGATCTACCAAAGCAGAATGATGGCACTTGCTGAAGCAAATAATGCCATCCATTGTAACGAAGCCCTCTTGCTCAGCTCTCTCTGACAGCTCTAAATTTGAAGCAGCAGAATCTTTGACCAGGCAAAAGAAAACTTCTGCTTATAATTATCACAATAAAGTCCAAAACCAAGAGCAGTGTGACTGTTTTATTAATAGTGTGCTTTGCTGGTCCCAACCATTGCAAAATCTGTGTATCTGGCTCTCCAAAAATATTACTACTTGGACCTATTTCATATGGATCGTGAAGGATAAAGACATTCCTGAAAGCTCGCTTGCCAGCTCTGCTGTCCTGCCAGCAGCAGTAACTTGAGAAGGAATCATGGCCCCTTTGAAATATGGATCACAGCAGGGCCAGAGGATGGGGCCCAGACAGACACACATGGATGGACAGATCTACAGGAGATTCATTTTCTGTCCCACAGTAGCTCTCATCTTCCCTTTTCTGCTGCTCTGCAGTTTTCCCCCGCTGAGGACACATGTAGGCAGAGAAGACATCAAATCCCAAATCTTGTCCTTGAAATCTTTTCAGAAACATGCTTCCAGATTGGGCTCTTCTCCTGATTGTGGGAAGAGGTGCCAACTGCAGAAGGCTGGAGCAGGAAGTGGCTCAGATCTCTCAGATCTCATGTTTTCCTTACAACATCTCTATAATAGCTTTTTGAAGAACTAGATCACTTTTGCAGAACTGAAGGGTGCTGATGGCATCTGGTTTAACATGATAAACTTTTCTTGTCATCCCAAATTTACTGGCTAGCAGATCAGCTCATCTGTTAGATGGGTATAGTGGCTCCCTGACATCACCAGGAGTGAATGTGTTGCATGGATTAAGCCTTTTACAGCCCAGCTTGGGTTTAGGTAAAGAGCAGTAACTGAAGGGCTTAATGAGGAAAACAGCCTGTGCATGTAGAGCTCTACCTGAGATTTATATTTGAAAAGTGCAAGTTTCTGTCACACAGAGCCCTAACTGCTTTATCAGACAAGAGGAGAAACCCGGCAAAGCGCAATGGTCTCATGGCAAGACATGTGAATGTAGTCAAGATGTCAGAGCACCCAAACATAGTGCAGCAAGGGATGCTGCCATCCAAAATAACCAGTTCCCAGCACTGGGAACTGTGTGCCTCAGTTTGTCATCAACTCAGAGCTTTCTTGGAAGTGAGTGGCATTTTCAAAAGCAAGGTGAATAAGCTGAAGTAGAAGAGCAGCTATGCTCTTTCTCACTCCCTGTAAGTCACTGCAATTTGATAACCAGATTCCTGCAACTATTTTGAGCTCTATCTTGAGAAAAGAGGCACATGGACGTACATACTCTGCAATGTAATAGAGGAGTTGGTTATTGGAGGATTTTTGTACCTTGTTAGAATGCCTTTAAGCTATTCTTGTATAGATTTCTATTGATAGGTGGCAGTATGAGTGGATTTGAGCCTGGCATCCCATGACCCCATCCAGTTTCCACACAAGGAGCAGATGCCAGACCTGACTCCACCATTCCCCATCAGTCCACCAGTAGCAAGAACCGCAGAGGCGAAAAAAAAACATTTTCTGTGAAAGGCATCTTCATCACCTCTACTGTGGAGCTGGAGAGTGGGAGGAGGAGAGTGTTACATGGGGGAAACATTCTCAAGCCAGGCTAGTGGCTGCCTCCTCCCTCATCAGTGTAAAATCACCTTTGTGCTGTTCTCTTCATGATCTTCTGTCTGCAGAGAGCCCCACAGTGGCTATATCAGGTGGAAAAACCAACAGTAGCCCCAGTTTGAGCAAAAGCAGCTGTGGCTGCTTGAATTCAGAGCTCTGGCACATCCACAGAGTGTCTGGGTATCCCAAGCACAGCCACCATCATCTGCAGGGCTGCACAGCACAGACACAGCAGGCAGGCTCTGGTGGCAAGCCCAGTCGAGATGACAGCACCTAGAGTCAACCTTCTGCAGAAGTCCAGGTTTTTAAAGAGGTTCAGGGAAGGGGCATACAAAGGGGGAACCTAAGTCCTTAGGCAGCTGTGAATCACTGTCTTGGATTTAGGCACCTAAGTGCTTTTTTGGACTTCATCCCAAACACTTCATTGAGTGAGTGTTGCATTAACAACAGCCCAGTCAGAGGATAAGCAGCAACAGAAATGCTCCAACTGCGTATTTCAATGCATCCTAGAATGCAAACAAATGATGCTGCAGAAAACGGCTGCACTGGGTTATAGTGTCATTGCCCCAGGCTGCTTCCTTCACTTGTAGGAGGAAACTCCCTCAGCAGAACTCCCTTCTCTGCAAAACCTTCAGCCCAGTGCAGTCCAGAAATCCATCCAGCCCGGAACCCGCTGACTCGGCGTGGAAATGGGTGTGCAGGTCCCACTGTCCATAGATCCGACCTCCGTTAGAGGGGAAGGTGGCAGGTAGAGAACAGCATCTTAAAGCAGTGTTGTTAGTTCTGTAGGGATTTGTTTTGCCTCCATTTTCAAATATGTGGGGTAAGGACCCCACAAGTTTTTGCAACTCACTCTTCAGCTTCTCTTCTGAAATATGTAAGTAACACGGCTACTATGTGATTAGTGGTGTTGCTCATGACCACTAAGTTCATGCTCAATAGAAGGACAACAGAGGCAGATGGGAATAAAAAAGATAGGGCTGTGTGTGCCATTTTTCATTTTATGGCAAGCATACTCTGACTTTGGAGGGTAGATGTTCAGGTGAACACTGCCTGCAGGGCACAACAAAAGATGGAGCTGAAGTAAGAAGATTTCAGTTCTATTTTAACTTTCCCCTTGGAGTGGATGCAGCTTGACTTCTCTGATGTAGGCTGCCTGGCTGGAAGTTGCACATGCAGGGGGAAGGTTTAATCTCCTTTCAACCAGCCCTTCATTCAGAGGCTGGCTGGCTGCTTTTCTCCCAGAGCACTCCAGAGCTTGAACAAAGGATCTCCTTCCAGGTTCAGATCTCTGTCAGGTGAAAGCTGAATTTATGAGGTCTCACATTAGACAGGGGACTGTGGGACCCCCAGAGCAGGGACTTGCCTGAGGGGGTGACTGGGTTTGGGCACAGTGACCAATGCAATTAAAGTGTGTGTGTGGTGTAAATGTCCCACAGCACCCTGGTCTTTAAACAGCCTGTCTCC